>PVLA01004927.1:0-31635 GCA_004027455.1 Hydrochoerus hydrochaeris
GTGAGACAACTGCCCTGAGACACTGGACAGGCAGCCAGAGACGGGCAACTAGGACACATATGTTACGCCACCGGCTGCCTAAGACAGGCACAGGACCAATTGCTGTCCTGCAGGCCCATGACGGGTAAGGCCTGGTTGGATTCATATGAAGAGTCCTTGACCCAAGACAGGCGCTATCCTCACAGGGCCTGCCATACTCTCATAAGTGATAAGGGAAAAAATGTAGGGAGCGGCATGATAGCTTCACAGCTGCCGCTCCATCTCTCCCTCCTGTGGGCATCCAGGTGCGTCGGCTTACATTTTCCAAGCTAATTCAGTAACAAGAGTAAAGTGTTACAAAGGTTAAAAAAGTTGATTAACACATATTGTTTAAGATTGTCCCTGCCTGGCCCTAAGCCTGGGACGCTTTCTGCTTGGGGTTTGGGTTGCTGCCAAAAGTTAGCAAATATATATTCCAGCTTCTGAAAAATAAAATAGATTCAGATTCACTCACAGACGGGTGTGCAGTGTCTTCTGCCTCTCAATCGCTGACTCCCTGACCACCTTTGGGACCCCTGAGCCGTGCCGCAGCTGGACTCTGGCATCTGCCGTTACAGTGTCTTATTAGGTATCTCAGAGTTGAGTCAGAAATTTAACTCTTCATCAAGATAAACCTTGGCACTCTTGTGTCATAGACATGGCCCTGTGTGTCCTGGAAGAGACTCCTTAAGAAGTCCACAGTCAGGGTTGCTGATCACAAGTGGACTTTCTTTCTTTCTTTCTCTCTCTCTCTCTCTCTCTTTTCTCTTCCTCCTCCTCCTCTTCTTCTTCCTCCTCTTCCTCCTCCTCCTCTTCCTCCTCCTCCTCTTCCTCCTCCTCTTCCTCCTCCTCCTCCTCTTCCTCCTCCTCCTCCTCCTCCTCCTCCTCCTCCTCCTCCTCCTCCTCCTCCTCCTCCTCCTCCTCCTCCTCCTCCTCCTCTTCCTCCTCCTCCTCCTCTTTCTCCTCCTCCTCCTCCTCCTTCTTCTTTTTTGTTTTTGGTGGTACTGGGTGTTGAGCCCACAGCCTCTGCACTGAGCCACTTCTCATCATCCCTAAGTCAGTGAGTCCTTGGGGCTGGGTGCAAACTTTCAGTCCTCCTGCCTCAGCCTCCCAGCATGCAGGGTTGCAGCTGTGCCACTGTGCCTGGCTACCTAGGTTTTCAGTTCACTGGCAGTTCCTTTTGTGACTCAGGCTGCTGGCGAGCAGCAAAGGGGTCCCTGGACCCTGAGATTCTTGTGTCTTAAAGCCCTCTGAGGAGGAGGCTTTTCTTAACAGAATTTGATTCCCACGTAGCTTTAGTGCATAATACAAGATATCTGCTCATTGTGTGGGAGTTCACATAACCACAAGGAATGCCGAAAAGGAATTAATGTGAATTGAGCACGACCGTGAGGTGGCCGCTGTGCTAGATGTTTTCCATGACATGCTTTTCAGTCTCACCAAGGTGGTTTACTTAGGTGAGAAAATTGAGGCTTGCAGAAGTTCGGTACCTTAAGTTCATACTGCAAGAGTGACTGAGCTGTGACTCACACTTAGTCCTCTCTGCCTCTGAAGTGTCCTTTTGAAACATAAAAGCAGCAAAAAATTTGTAAACAGTAGTTAACAATTTAAATTAGGGCGGCAATGCAGAAAGCTCATGATGGGGTTCCTACGAGAAGAAATAGAATATTGAACACGCAGGCAGTAGAACAGCATTGCCCATGGTCTCTCCCTTTTACTTGTTTGTTTATGGATTTGTTTTCTCTCTTCCTTTTGACCTGCCACATTCTGTAGGATTTCCTGCTGTTTTTTTCCCCTTCTATGCCAAGGGTGTTCCCCGCCCCCCAAGGTTGTAGTTATAATGTGTATACAGTTTTATACTTTGCCCTCTTTTAAATCTGATAAGCATTGTTTTTCTAGTTAGTATTTCATAAGAATACATGACTCAATCAAAAATCCAGGTCATCTTCTTTCTCTACATAATAAAATTTCAGCCTGGGGCTGAACCACTGTTCTTGTTCCTGTACTCCCAGAAAAAGGTTTTTGATAATATTTTAAAACTTTGTTTTCATTTTTTTTTTTTTGCTTCGTAGCGCCAGGGGTTGAGAGCAGGGCTTCACACATACTAGGCAGGTGCTCTACACTGAACTACATCCCTACCACTGATGAGAAAGAATTTTTGAAATGCTTATTTCATAGTAATTAAAACAAATACTGACTGAAACAGGACATGGTAAAAGATTTCCAAAAGGTTATTTCATAGGCACCACAATTTTGTCTGTCTCCTCCTGGTGCTTGAGAAGAAGTCTTACTAGAATGATTTGCAACGTTTCAAACCATTCGTGATCCGCAGCCTCAGGTGTCCTTGGCAGAAGCCTGCCCCACCTGACCTCCAGGCCTTGCTTCCCTCAGTAGGAGTTTATTGAGGGCTGAAAGGACACAGGATGCTGGGGTGGAGGGGACAGGTGGCAGGATCCTGCAGTGTGAGGGATGTGTTCATAGCAGAAGTGCTCGGAAGAGACAGTGGCCTGCAGAGTGGGGCACCTCAGTGCTGACTTGGGTGTTAGCAAGCTGTGTTGGCACAGTTTAAGGATGTGGCACTTGGCCAAGTGTGGAAAGATGGGTAGAAGTTCACATTTTAAAATGTATCATTGATACTACCGTTTCACTTTCGTGCATGCTTGCTGTGTGCGTGCACGTGTGCGTGTGTGTGTTTGAGCAGGGTTTCACTGTGCAGTTCAGACTTGCCCTAAACTCACTTTATGCTTCAGGCTGACCTCAGACTTGCAGTGATCCTCCTGCCTCAGCCACGTTTGGCCTTCTTATATCCTTTGTATAAAGTAAAAGTTTTAAACTCGTCATTTCTCTAAAAGTTTATAGCACTTTAAGATTTTATTAAAATGTTGGCTTTTTAAAGCCAAAGACTTAGTAAATTACCCGTTATCCTAAACATGTCTTCAGTTTGAGACTAAATTCTTTTTCTGTATAAATCCATCTAAGGCTGGGCGTAATAGCACAGGCCTATAAATCCAGCATTTAGGAGGCTGAGGCAGGTGGATCGCCATGAGTTCAAGGCCAGCCTGAGTTACAGTGAATTAATTGAAGGCCAGCCTGAGTTACAGTGAACTGAATGACATAGCAAGACCCAATCTCAAAAAAGCAAAAACAAAACATAAATAAATAAATTGATCTAAGAATGATGTACTCTTATTCGAGATTGTAATTGCTTCCTAAATTGTGGGTAGTTTAATTTTATATAGTTCATTTATAAGTAAGCTGTATTAAAGGCTAGCTGATGTTACAGTTTGTGTATAGATGTCTCCCCAAACCCTTACATAGTTGGGGGGGTCAGGCTTTTCATAGGTGGCTGAATCTAGAGTTTATGATTGATTCACGGTCCAACACTGTGATTAAGGGTGGGTGGTTGCTGGATCAGTCCACTGATTAGATTGGCACTGCTCTAATCCTGGTAGACGGGATATTATATAAGGAACAGAAAGAGGCTTGTCTCACTCTCTCTCCTTTCTCTTGCTGCTTTTGTTGTCTTCCACCTCCATGAACTGTTACCCCTCTGCCATGTGCTGCCCAGCCTTGGAGCCAGCCAACGATGGGCTGAATCCTCCATAAACTGTGAGCTAAATAAACCTTTCCCCCTTTAACTTAGGGTGCCAGGTCTTTTGTGTCAGCAAGAAAAGTAACTAAGAGAGCTGTATTAAAGTATTACTGATTTGATAATATTAAACTGCATTTAAACTTCATTCCTATTCTATAAAGCAAACTTCATCTTGTACTATAGAGTCATTCTTGCTTTTCACTGACTAATCTATTTTTGAAATTGTCAGAAAGGAACGTTAGTAGCTAGCAAGATAAATTAACCTTTGTTCACAGTCTTTATCATGGGATTGGCACACCGCCGTTTGCAGTTTACAGAATAGGCTTTGATACTCATTTTTCTAATCTCGCTCTTTGAACCATGCTTTATGTTTCATAGGTGTTCAGTTGGCAGATTTACATTCTGTCCTTGCAATTTGCTTTTCCTTATAGGTTTTAGCTGCCTGTTATGCTCTGAAAGGTGTTAATCTTCTATTATGTAGATGTTTTCACCCTTAATGTGACCTAAGAAGTCTCAAGGAAGATAAATTTGAATGCTCAAATCAGTGTTAATTTATGTACATCCAGATAATTTTGTTTAGCTGATATTTCATTTGGTTATGTTTTTTCCAAGCTCATTTAAACTTAAATTTTCAAGGTTTGCTATTAGAGAAATGCCATAAAAATAATTTGTGTACTCCAAGAAAGGCAAATGAAACATCAAATGGAGATCAATAAAAATGACATTTCAAAATGCTAGCCTGCAATTTGTGACTCAAGCTGAGCCATGCAGCAGAATGAATTTCCTGTCCCCCCAGGGTATGTGCAGGAAATAGGAATAAGCAGAGAGCACTGTGGAACCCTTAATATAATACTTCAAGTTCATATGCTCTTTCTACCAAAGTAAAAAACTTTGTGTCTGATTACTAAATTTAAAGCATTACAGTTGAATCATTGTGATTTTTGGAGTGAAAAATATGCATAGGATCCCTTTATCTTTGTCAAGAAAAGGTTAATAAACAACAAAGTTTTCTGAAGGGCAGTTTTGAAATACAGTACTTAAAAGGAAGTAAAGCCTGAAGACACATCAGGTGTCTGGAGGCTCATTTGACAGTGTTCTTTTTCGCCTTTTAAAACCAATTAGACTTCGGTCCTGGTGGTGGGCAAGTCACCCACCGCACACCCTTGCTTTGAACTCTCGTCCTTTCCACTTACTGATTTGGCATCTTTCATCTTCAACTTGTGGCGCTCTGCTCAATCCTTTTGATCACACTTCAGTTTCAGTGGGATCTGCCCTCTTAGGTTTTTAAAGCCTGTGATTATTGTGGTCTTCCTTCCACAAAACTGTTTACTTCTGATACCAAATGTATGACCTGCCTCGCAGTGCTATGCCTTCTTGTGTGTGTGCTGAGTATTTGAGTACTGAGCCCGGGGCAATGGCAGTGAATTGTCCCCCGATCCTGACATAGGACCTCTAAATGATATAGGGGAAATAGATGTAACACCCAACCTGCCAGCTGTCAGATATGCCAAGTTTGTGTTTCCCAAAATCAAAGAATGCTAAGGAACAATGGAGGTTTTACTGAGGGAAAGACAGTCCTGTGAGACAAGACGTTGCCCAAGTGGGCTGCTGCAGACCCTACCCAGGGGAAGTTATATAGAGCAAAATCACGAGGTGGATGCAAAATCATGAGGTAGATACAACATCAGACATAAGTATGATGAACCAGTAAGATTACAAGTACAGCTGCCAAGGTAATGTTGATCCAGTGGGAAGCAAGTCATGTGGCAGGTGTACATGGAAAGAATAAGGACATTTTTTTTGAAGAGATGAGTGGAGAGGTTCTGATCCTCTACCTGAGTGACTGATGACTATATAGTCTAGATTACTGGAGCAGGTGACACCAGATAGGTTATTGCTTCTCTCTTGGGGAGGCTTGCAGACCTGGTCACACCATCTTTATCCTGAGGCCTGGCCTTCAGTGGATGTGCCTCCAGCCACAGCTGGATCGTGTTCTGTCCCGACTGACTCCCTCGAGGGCCAGCCCTGTCTGACTGCCCACTACAATTCTACCTAACTTAGCTGTCTGTGTTCCTCAGAGACAGTGCAGCATCAGGAGCTTGGACCAGGTTTGCACCTGGACACAGTCAAGCGCTGCCAGAACCTCTGGGCGACAGCAGGTAGCAGTCACGCCTCGGGAACTGCACACTGAAGGTGACAGATCTCGGCTGTGATGACATAGGTTGTCCAGGTGTTGCTCTGTGATCTAGTCTGCTGGGCTCTCTCTTAATAGGTGTTTAGCTCCTTTCATTGTGGATGTAAGAGATATGCTTGACCTGGGCTCTGCTATATAATTTTATGCTTTATTATTTTTGCTACTTTTTTTTCTTTCACTGTATGTGTGTTTCCTTTTTTCCTATGCATTTCCTCTATTTTCTAGTGTTGCCTTTGTAACTTTCTTTCCTACAATTAGTCTGTTTTATCTAAAAGGTAAGAAATGATGGACTTAGCATTTTTTTCCTTCTTTATAATTACTGTCTGATTGTAGTTTATTGTTTCTTTTCAGCGTTAGAATGTGCCTTTGAATATTGCTTGTACCTTTTACTTGAACTTTCAGTTTTCTGACCCGTGGCTCTAAAACCTGAGAAAATCACTGTGCCTACACTGGTTCCTGCCTTCTCTTTCTTACCCTTTTTTCTCAGATCTATCTTACTTGCTTTGTGTAATGTAACTGTAATTTCCACACTTGTCTGTGGCTAAATGGATTTATTTGTTCCTTACTAATAGCCCCTTGGCTGTAGTTTCTTCATTCATCTCCTATTTGGTAGAACTTCAAAGCAGTTTTTATTTCTTGTACAGAAGTCTTATTATTCATAAAAATTTAAATCAAAACCAGGATGTGGCTAACATGAGTCCGCTATGTGCAGTGTCCCGGATGGGCAGGTCCCTGGAGACAGACAATGGGTCGGCGGTGGTTAGAGGCAGGTTGGGTAGTGGGAGGCATCTGGGGTCAGGGGTGGGGTTTCCTTTTTTGAGGTGATAGAAAGGTGTTGGAATTAGAATGTGACAGTGGGGCACAACTATGAATATAGCAACATCCACTGGACTTTTTAAATGTGAGTTGTGTAGTATATGAATTATATTTCTTTTTTTCCCCCCATGCATTATATTTCAATTAAATCTATCTGTAGCAGTAGAAGCAAATAACTGCGAGGTTTTACAAAGAAGAGCTAAGACCCGTTTCTACCCTGGCATTCTCCCCTCCCTATAAGCAGCCATAGCCAGCTCTTCTGACTGATTCTTTAGAATTTATCTTCCTATCTTCACTTCAAAAGGCAGGTATCATCTCATCGTTCCCTTTCTGTGATGTTGAGACCAATCGTGTTTGCATGTTAGCCAGCCTGAGCCATCTATGATACAATTCCCTTATCAGCCTTTGGCCCAGTGATTTAGCAGTAATTGATGATCATATCCTGCAGGTTATAAAGGGTTACAAAATCTAATCATTGTTGATATATTTATGAGCAGTAATTCTTCTATTAAGAAGAACTTTGTTTCACTGACTTAGGCTTGCCTTGTTACAGTTCATAGGGAAAGAGAAAGGATATTTAAAAATTTAAAATTTTTCTACAGTGTTAGAGATTGAACCCAGGGCCTCATGCATGCTAACCACTCACTCTACTGCTGAGGCACCACCCTCCCTATTCTTCTTAACCACTTTTCAGAATAATGACTTGGTATTCCACCAGCTTCTGCACTTGGTTTATTGGGGTCATTGTTTTGGATTCTTCGTTTTGTTTTTTGCTTTCATAGTACTTGGGATTGAACCTGGGCCTTGCACTTAGATACATCCCCAGCCTTTTAAACATTTTTAAAAATCTTGAGTCAGACTTTCTTTAGGTCACTCAAGCTGAGGCAAAACTCATAATCCTCCTTCTTCAGTCTCCTGAATGGATAGGGTTTCAGGCATGCACCCCTAGGCCTAGCAATTGATTTTTGTATCATTATGAAAACTTGTATTTTAAAAATTTGGGTCTTTTTTAGTTCATTAAAATCTTTATTCTCTTTGATGTAGCACTGTTGGGCAGGTAGGCTGTCAGATTGAACTCAGGGTCTACACAGAGCTACATCCCTAGCCCTTTATGTTTTATTTTGAGACAGAGTCTCATTAAGTGGCTAAGCTGGCCAGTGTAGGCTCAAACTTGTAATCCTTGTGCCTTCAGCTGCCTAAGTGCTAGAATTCGGGTGTACACCATTATGCCCAGCTCTTAAGTATTCCATATATTTTGATGGTGTTTCAAATCTTGTTCTTGGGCTGGGGGTATAGCTCAATGGCCAGCTGTCTGCCTGGCAAGTGTAAGGTTCTGAGTTCTTTTTAAATTTTAGTTTCTGATTGTTGCTAGTGTATAACAATACAGTAGGTTTGGCATATTGATTTTCTAAAAAAATTTTAAAATCGCAGTAAGTTTACTATTATTTCCAGCAGCTGTTTTTGAAGATTTCCAGGATTAGGACTTTATCTGTACATGATCATGTTGTTTGTTAGAGAAGTTTTAATGTTTCCTTTCCAATCTATGCCTTTTATTTCTCTATCTCATTTTACTAAGCTGGCTAGGTGCCCTGGTTGATACTGAGACAGCACAAGTAGACCTTGTTGGTTTGTCACTATTTAGGGGACAGTCTTTTATCAGCATGCTGCTAGCCACAGGTTTCTCTTAGTCACTTTTATAAGATGAGTCCTGTGTTGTAAGGATCTTTATCACCTTTTTTTCTGCATCAGGTAGGATGATTATTTTAAAATCATTAATATGGTGAACCCATTGATTGCACTGAGTCATTAAAGCAACCTGCATTCCTAAGAGTGTAGCTGGACATGGCCCAGTACTTTATTTTTAATTAATGTGTTGCAGGTTTTGTTGTACTGCTCAGTTTGTGTTTATGAGGTATATAAAGGTATAGTTTTCTCGTAAACGTTTTCCGCATTCTGTCTTTGGTAGTGGGTAATGCTGTTGTCATTTAGTGCATCGGGAAGTGTCCACCTGTTTTCAGATTGCTAAGAGAATGATGTAGACTTGGTATTGCTCTGCTATTTCTTTTTGTATTGTTTTCAGTAGGAAACCTGATGTCAGTCTTCCCTTTGTTCCTCTGTAAATAAGGTTGGATTTTTTTTTCTTTTCTTTTCTTTTTTTGAGACAGTCCTGGTGGAGCTCAGGCTAGCCTTGAGTTTGTGGCAGTCCTCCAGCCTCAGCCTCCCAAGTGCTGGGATTCCAGGTGTGTGCTACCATGCCCGGCTCAGATTTTCTGTTTATTATTGATTTTGAAAAGCCTGATTATCATGTGTCTGGTTTTCCCTCATATTTCTTGTGCTTGCGTTTCTGAGCTTCTTGATCTTCAGATGTAATTTTGAAAAATTTCTCCATTATATTGTCAAGATTTTCTGTCCCTCTTACCCACTGGAGGGACTGCATTCATACAGGTCCAGCCTTGGCATTTCACTTGAGATAGCTTCAGGTTTACTGGTCTTTTTTTTTTTTTTTTTTTGGTAGTCTCTAAACTCTTAATCCTGTCTGTGATGCCTTTCATTTCAAACAATTAAAAAAAATCTTTATAGGTTTGATGTGGGCCATCCTTTTCTTGCATACTTTCCCTCCCACATTTTCCCATCCTTCCTACCCGTCTTGCTGAGGATTGACCCCAGGACCCTCTGTAAGCACATAATCTGTCAGTGTCTCTACCCCAGCCCTGCCTGTCTTACTTCATGGGTCCATGCTTCTCCTTCTTGTCGTCCTCATCAAGGACCTTCTCTGTTGGGGACCAAAAATTCACAGTGGCCGGTTTTGCATAGTTCCTATGGGATAAAAGGAAGGATTGGGATTATTGGTACTACCTGTGTGAGATTTCCCATTGACTCTTCTAAGTGAGGGATCATCTATGCCTTCTTAAGTCATCTCAGGATTATACTCCAGGACAAGATACTCCTAAACATAAGATTATCTACACTCTGTTGAGTCTGAGTCTTCTGATGAATTATAATCCATTACCAGCCCCACCTATCACTGTATACACTTAATAAGTAGTGGCTGCTTTAGGAGTGAAAGAATCTGGAACCAGCGACATTGACTTCCCAACCATTGACAGAACACTATACTTGTCTCTGTTTTTTATTTTTCACACCACATTCTTAAGACAATCAAGACCCTTAGGTTCCTAGTATTGACATTCGGGATCTTGGCTTTGGCTTTTGATATTTCTCCTCATAATTATCCTCCTCCTTTTCTTCATCTTCCTCCTTCTCCTTGTTGAACTGCATCAAACTATATCCACAGCTGTAATTTTATTTTGAGACAGGGCTTTAAGTTATTCAGGCTGGGTTCAAACTTGGGTCCTCCTGCCTCAGCCTCTGGAGTGGCTGGGATTACAAATGTATGCCACATATATGGTTCCCCTATCTTCAACAGATAGACTATAGTATAATCAGTGGCTTTAATGTCTCTTTACTAATTACATCATCTTCCTCTGTCATTTCTAGTTGGTTTGGGGTTTCTTTTGGTCATCAGCATGGTCAGATTTTACTGTTTCTTTGCCTACCTAGTAGTAAATATGTGATTGGATGCTGGCAGTCTGAATTTTGCTCTGTTCCATACGTGTTCCTTTGCACGTTTTGGGTGTAGTTCTGAACCCCTGTTCAGGTTCTTGGCTATAGTTTTGAGGTTCTTGTGCAGATTCTAGCAAACCTCTGCCCACTGGTGGGCCCTGACCCTGTCTGTTCCTTTGCCCTGCCCTGTGGTTGCTTTTAGGCTGTTGCAACAGAGTCAGTGACCCTTGAGGGGAAGGGCGTAGCCTGCTGCTGAAGGCTTGCCTTGCTGTTCTGCAGGCGGGACAGAACCATCTTTGTCTGCTTTCTCTGTGATGTGCAAGTTTCTGCCCCCATGTACTCTGGGTGTGCTCTAGGCCTGCCCCGCGGTTGTGACTGAGGATCTCTGTCCCCTGCTCTATCTCATAGGTTTGCTGAGCTGTGTCCCTGTGTCCCCGTAACCCTCCTCCTCCTGTCTTCCCAGGTGCTGTGGGCTCCTTCCCAGACAGATAGGGCTTCACCTCTTCCCTTCCCTTGGGAGTCACTGTTTCGAGTAACCAGTTGTCCAATACCTTCAAAGTGTTGTTTCATGTATTTTTTTTTCTGTCTAAAAATTATTTTCAGGATCAGGAGGGTAAATCTGGCCTCTATGATTCTATCGAGGTTGGGTGTGGACATAACAGGAATTGTAGTAAATTCAGTGTTTCAGTTGCTGAAGCATCTGTTAATTCTTCCCAAGTGCATTTCATGTCTTTGGGCCCTTTGCTTTCCTGAGAGTCTTACTTTGAATTACTAGGTGGCTCCTTCTGATATCCCTCTTCTCTTTCTAGTTATGGATTAAGTTGTCAAAAGATCAGCCACTATAGAAATAGAAATATTTAAATTACTGGCCCTATGGCTGATTTCTTGCCATAGCTACTTAGAATGTCTTATTTGTCATGGCCACAGGTGCTTTGAAGTAAAACTGTGCTTAGACAGGAAAAGTACTAATGCTTGTCCTGATTCCTTGTTAGGTCTACAGTTTTTATATTGCATTTCACAATTTTATTTTCATTGAAATTTTTGGACTCTTGTCAAACTATGAGAATATTACACTGTTCAGCATCCTTAGATTTAAGCTGAGGATGGTCGTGAACGCCTGGAATCTCAGTTACTTAGGAGACTAAGGCGGGAAGATTGCAAATTCAAGGCCTCCCTGGGGAAATAGCAAGACAGTGTCTTTAAAATGGGTGGGAATGGAGCTCAGCAGTAGAAAGCCCCATGACTGAGTCCCCAGCACTACAAACAAAAACAAAACAAAACAGAAAAAGAAGCTATTTGGGATTTAGTAGACATTTGATCCTCTGTAGTCCTCAATGAGCTAGCTTCTTTTTCTTTCTACTCTGCTTTTTTTCTTTCTTTTTTTTTTAATCTTACTCCAATTTTATAGCTGATGTTACACATACAAAATCAACAGTTTTGGCTTCTTTTGTGGCACTGGAGTTAACTCAGACCTTCCCACTGAGCTACATCCCCATATATTGGGACCTTGTGTCAAACAAACAAAAAAAGCAAAGCAAAAACTCTCTAATAAAGTGAAAATAGAAAAAAGAGAAATAGAGGCTTTGACATGAGGTGTCAGGGTGACTTAAAGAAACCAAGCAAGGTATCCAACCCCAACATAGTGTTTCGTGGCTTTGAATATTGTCCTGGAGTTTGGTGGTGAATTTATGTCAGCCTCCATCAGTTTGGCTAGGAGCAGAGGAGCTCTGTAGAAACATCTTTCCTTTTAGTAGGTAATTTTTCTTGCTAAGTATGCCATAAGAACTTGAAGAATGATCTTAATTTCTCATTTTAAAATGACTGTCAACCGAGCCAGACTGTTTAACACTTCAGAGTTAGAACACATAGATTAGTCGATAAATTTAAATGTGATAGTAGTTGCCATTGCTACTAAGTTGTTGGAGTAATATATTATATTCACATTTTAAACGGATATTGATCTTCATTCAGTGACTAAATTGAAGCATCTCAATTCTTATGAAATTGCTGATTCTCTTCCACTTTGTAGTTATATAGCCAGACATAAATTCTAGCCAACATTCTACATATTTTTCTTACCTTTGCTGCTTTATGCAGTACCCTTTAGGAAGTATGACTACTTTTGGATGCTAAAAATAGCAAAGATACAATGTTGCTAAAACAACAAAGTTAAAGTAGACTACTCTGTGTGTCATTGTGTCTTGAAGGTACTTGAGGTTCATCCAGCTGCCCTTGAGTCAGAGAAAGTTCTGTCACAGCTGTCAGCAGTTGCTGCTACCAGACGACTGGGGGGAACACCAAGAACATCAGGTCATGGGCGACCTTTCTGTCACCCAGTTAAGAAGGCCCAGCCAGCTCCTTTATCCTCTGGAAAACAAGAAGACCAATGCCCAGTATCTGTTTGCAGATAGGACCTGTCAGTTCTTGGTCGACCTCCTCTCCACCCTGGGCTTTAGAAGGGTACTGTGTGTTGGCACACCAAGGTATGTTCTGAGATATAAAGCAGTTTTTCCCTGTTAGTGCTGTTTAAACTGTGAAAAAACTTTGTCAGGTAGTTTTTTACTGTGCACAGTGTACAGTGGGATGAGCTGAGAATTCCCAGGCAGTGGGAAGGCTGCTCCCTCTCTGCAGGATTTGCAACCTGTATTCCATCACAGCCTGTATTCCATTTCATTCTCTGGCGTAGGAGAGGAGATACTTTCTGACTCAATACATAAATTGTCTGTGACATTAGACCTCTCCGTTTCAGATCAGTGTGGACTTTTTAAAAATATTTACAAAGTCTGGGGATTTAGCTCAGCTACATAAGCACCTGCCTGGCAAGTGTGAAGTCGTGAGTTCAAGACCTGGCACCAAAAAATAAAAATACAAAAAACCCACCAAAAATAAAAACTCCAAAAATAAAAAATATTTACGAACTGAAATCTTGGTTACACCTGCCAAATTCTTTTTGGGGTTTCACTGAAATATCAGAGGTCAAGAAGAACACGGATGGGTTTTTTTGTTTGTTTATCGTCTATGCATTTGTAACTTCTTAACTTCTCACTAAATTTGCTTTTACTAATTGCTTTAGGTTGCATGAGCTGATCAGGTTGATAACATCTGGTGAAAAGAAGTCTAACCTTAAAAGCCTTTTACTGGATATTGATTTTCGGTAGGTTTATAACTATAATAATTATTCTTCATGGTTCCTTGTTTTTGTTTTTCTCTTAGCTGCTTATAATCTGTCATAAATTTTAATTAACGTTTAGAAGTATAAATTTATTATAAAGCACCTTTTTAGTCTTATAAACAACAGGTAATCTTTTGTATTTCAAATAGGGAGACAACTGATTTCTCTTCCTCTATTTTTCTCTGGGCACTGTATCTAGTTGCCTGTGACTTACAACTTCAGGATGAACTAATTCCTACTGAATGAAGTTTTAGAGATCACTGAACCACCTCATGCTTAGTCAGATTTCTAGGACTTTGTTTCACCATCAAATCTTTAAAGTATGAAAAGGCATTTTAAAAATATATTTGACTAGGTGCTGCATATACTGCTTCCCTGGATGCAGCCTGAAGTGAAGGGAGGGGCTGACGAGGGGAAACTGAGGCCGGAGGGCAGAGGGGTCTGGGCAGACAGCCTGGGCGGAGTGGGTGAGACCTTGCTGTCAGGAGCTATGGACCTCAAGTCTGTGACCCGCAGCACGTCTTCTGTCTACTATCTGTGTGCTTCTGTGGCACTGTGGCAATGAAATATTCTTCCTAGTTTCCAGGTGTTTGAATTTCAGGAGTTCACCATAACTTTTTAAGACATTGTGTTCTTAGTATCATTTATGTGATTTTGAATGTATTTAAGGAATCAGGCTTTGTGTTTAGATCTAATAGAGTCTAGGCTAATATTCCAGTTATTTGTTTGAGAAAATCTGTGAAGTTAAATATGTTTTCTCTCCCTAAAAGCAAGGCAAACAGATTTAAAGTGCAAAATGTCATGTAAAAAGCAGTGTTTATAATTTTTCTTTATGTGTCCAAGTCAACTTTATTTTACCTAATGTAAGCAGCTGTACTTCTCAGACTACCTCCACTTTCTCACTGCCTGCCTGTGGCCTGTGAAGTACTCATCCTGTTAACAGCACTGTCACAGTAAACCGACATCTGCTTGACCAAGTGAATGAACCTTGGCAAGATGGTAACAGTGGTTTCTTACTAAACAGAAGTCACAGAGTCAGACATGTTGGCACATGCCCATAACCCCAGCACTGAATGTTCAAGACCAGCCTGGACTGCATAATGAGTTCAAGGCCAGCCCGAACTGTATAGAAGACTCTATCTCAAAAAGAAAAAAAAAAATATCGTGGAGTATGATGTTATAGGTCTGCTCCATGCTATTTAGGAGACAGTCAAGGGGCCCACAGATTGAAAGCCAGCCTGGGTGACTAAGTGAGACCCTGCTCAAAATTAAACAAATAAACAGGGTTGAGTTCAGTACTTCCCAGGTTGTCTCCAGTACTGAGACGGAAAAAACTTTTTTCAGTTGAAATACAACTCACATCACATTCACCGTGTTGGAGTGTGTATTTCGGTGATCGTGATGCATGTTCACTGTCTTGAGTAACCATCACCACTACCTGTTTCCGGAGCATTTCCGTCACACTGAAAGAAAACCTGTGCTCACCGCCCTGGCAGCCACTTTCCACTTCCGTGGATTTACCTGTTCCCAGCAGTCCGCATCAGTGAGTCGCTCTGCACTGAGGTGTGGGTCTGGTTTCTTTTGGTTAGCTTAATGTTTTCAAGGCTCCTACAAGACTTCATTCCTTTCATGGCTGGCTGTATAATCTATTGTTTGGTTACATCATATTCTTTTTAAAATCCTGGATTCTTTTCCTAAGGTATATTGTTAATATAAAGTTATTATTTTAGAGGTAGAAATTTAACTTTGGGCTCCTGTCACATCAGTATTAACTGTAGCTGGTAGTTTTCAAGTGCTTGTCATATATCACGCCTTGTTCTAATCATACCTTATCATAGCTCTGTGAGATAGATTCTGTTATCATCCTCATTTTCCCTGTGAGAAAACTGAGATACAAACAAGTAAAATAGCCAAAGTCAGAGTTTGTAAGTGGCCAAGCATAACTCAAGCCCAGGCCGTCCGGCTCCAGAAATTCTCTTCAGGAAGTAAGTTTGTTTTTAAAGTTGTACACAAGTTTTTCGTATATGGTCCATTTCTCTTTTCATTCTTCAGTCTCTCCCTTGCTTCCTTTATCCTCCTGCCGCATTCCACTGAGGTTTTCAATGAATTAGTAAATGGCTTCCAGCTGGGTGTGGTGGCACATACCTGTTCTAGGCAGCCTGGGCAAGATAGTGAGTTCAAGGCCAGCCTAAATTACGTTATGAGACCTCATCTAAAAAACAAAGCATACACACAAAAAAGACCCCAAAAAATAAAAACAAAAAAACCCTAACTTGGTTTCCACGTGACTGCATGTTTAGGATGAGGCGCTCATTGCAGTCCCAGAAATCATTCACATGAAGAATGTGCTGGTTCACACTGCTGGAGTCTGGGGTACAGCCAGCTTTGCTGCAGTCACCATCCTGGCTCCACAGTGCTGCGAGGGCACAGTCTTTCTCTCATTTGGTCCTTCCCTGTGACTGGCTTTGTTCTCAGGGACTTTGGAGGTGCAGCACTGAGCTTATCTTGTTGCAGCTGGCCTGCTGGTGGGACGAGGTGGTTGTCCTGAGAGCTCCAGTGGCACAACTGCAGGGAGTGCCCTGAGTGGCTTGGCTGAGTCACATGTCCGTTTCAGAACTGTCACTGTGGATGCAGTGCTCTTGCTGGCCCCTGACCACTTACATGGGCCAGATCTCCACCAGAAAGAGGTGCCTCACCCCAGAGGGGAGCAGCGAGGGCTGGAGAGGAGGACCAGCTGTCCACAGTCGAGTCAGTCAGTTCTCAGGGGATGGTTGTCAAAGGCCCAGATTTCTACCCTCAGCACTTTTACTTCAATGCAGTATTATGGTGTTGTTTTGTTTTGCTTTTTAATAGTGTAAGTTGTTTGAATTTATATTAAAAGTTATAGATTCTGATTTATTAAAAATGAACGTTTCTCAAGATAGTTGTAGAATGATTCATGCAAAAGAAACTAAAAAATCATATCATGTCATTTCAAAGACCCAAATTGCATGGGTCTTTGGTTTATTCCAGCTTATTTTTTAAAGGAAAGTGATCTTAATTCTGCCACTTCAAACCTTCTAGATTTTTATTTTACATTGAGATATATTTCACATGTACAAAGGTGTGTTTTCAGTGTATTCCAAGATTGTGGAGTCATGATCAAGATCCTACTCCAGAACATTTTTACCCTTTCAGAAGAAAATCTCTCAGTGAGTGGTTTCTTCCTGTTTCTCCTAACCTCAGCCTTTGGCAACCTCTCTTCTGCATCTCATATGGATTTGCCTATTCTAGTTCTTCCTATAAGTGGAATCTTACTCTAGGTGACCTTCATGTGTGACTGCTTTTACTTTGCATGATGTTTTCAAAGTTCCTCCATGTTGTAACACATGTCATTCCTGTAATACTTAATTTTTTTTTTTTTTGTAGTACTGGGAATTGAACTCATGGCCTTGTAGGCATGTGCTCTGTCATTAAACTGTGTCCCTAGTCTTTTTTTTTTTTGAGATAAGGCCTTGCTGTGTTGCCTAGGCTGGCCTTGAACTTGTGGTCCTTCTGCCTCAGCCTTCTGACTAGCTGAGATTAGGCATGTACCACTATGCCTAACCTTCATGTCCTTTTATAGGGATGCATGAGGCCTTGCATCTTCTTTACACCATGACTTCAAGCATTGCTATGGTTTGGATGTTGGATGTCTCCCAAAGGCCCATGGGGTGAAGGTACCCTGAAGTAGTGGACCGCTGAGAGGTGGGGCTTCACAGGTGGTCCTTAGTGGGCATGTGCTGCAAGGAGATGGTTTTCACAGGAGCATTGTTACCAAGCCCAAGTTTGCCCCATCTTTTTTTGTCTGCTTCTGGTTCATGATGTAATCGCTCACTTACTCTGCACACAAGGCTGCCTTTGCCACCTGTGCCGTCATGTGGGAGTCAAGAGGTGGCCACCGAGCCAGCACTGTTCCATTTGGACTCAGCCTCCTAAACTG
Source organism: Hydrochoerus hydrochaeris (assembly GCA_004027455.1). Classification (NCBI taxonomy): domain Eukaryota; kingdom Metazoa; phylum Chordata; class Mammalia; order Rodentia; family Hydrochaeridae; genus Hydrochoerus; species Hydrochoerus hydrochaeris. The sequence continues at coordinate 17,318 of PVLA01004927.1, forward strand.
TGAGCCAACTAAGCCTTTTCTCTGTATGAAGTTAGTTACCTCAGATACGCCATTGTAGTCACGCGAAGCTGACTAAAGCATGTGTTCATTAGTCAACAGACATTTGGTTACTTGTACTTTTTGGCTATTATGAATAATGGAGCTGTGAGCATTTGTGTATAAGTTTCATAATGTTTATATAAATAGGCATGTTTTCAGATCACTTGGGTATTGTGTTAGTTTCCTAGGACTGCTGTGACAGAATTTCAAGGCTGCATGGCTTAAACAGCAGTCTGTACTCTCACGGTTCTGGCTGCTGGAGATGTGGTGAAGGTGTCAGCAGTTTGCTCTTTCTCTTCAGCCCTCTCTCCTTACTTGCTGTATCACTGTCTGCACCCATGATCCTTTGCGTACACGCTCATACTTCCCTGGTGTCTATGTATGTCCGTGTTTTGTCTTATAAAGACACCAGTCACATTGGAGAAGGATTTAACATAGCCTCATTTTACTTTAATCATCTCTCTAAAGAAAGCCTTGTCTCCATATGGTCACATTCTGAAGTGCTGGTGTTTAGGGCTTCAACATCTCTTGAGAAACTGCCAAACTGTTTCTTAAACAGGCCATACCACATTGTATTCCCTCAGGAATGGACAGTGGTTCTAATTTTTTCCATGTCCTTTTTGTCTTTTTGAAAAGATAGGTCATTGTGTTTTTATTTTATGTCTTACTGTCTGTCTTTTTGAAGTGATATTGTGGCTTTATTGTGGCTTTATTTTGGATTTCCCTAGTGACTAATGGTGTTGAACATCTTTTCTTGTGCTTTTGGTCCATTTCTTTACCTTTTGAGAGAAACATTTATTCAATTCTTTGTCCATGTTTTAAATAGTTGTCCTTTTAGTATTGAATTGAGAGAATTCTTAATATTGTCAGATACATGATTTGCAAATATTTTTCCCATTCTGTGGTTTATCTTTTTACTTTTTTTTTTTTTTTTTGTACTGGGGTTTGAACTCACGACCTCACGCTTGCAGGGCAGGCACTTATGCTGCTGAGCTAAATCCCCAGCCCATCTTTTTACTTTTAATGAAGTTCAATTTTTCTCTTTTCTTTTGGTTGTATGTATTTTAGATGTCATATCTAAGAAATGATTGCCTGGTCCAAGGTTATAAGTATTTACATCTATTTTTTCCTAAGAATTTTATAACTTTTGCTCTTATGTTAGGCCTATGATCTATTTTGAACAGCTTCTTGTTCTTTTTTTGTCCATAATGGGCCTTGAATCTAAGGCTTTTGCCCTGAGCTAAGTCCCCAGCCCTTTTCATTTTCTATTTTGAGAGCTCCCTAAATTGCCCCTGTAGGACTCTAATTTTCAATCCTTGTGACTCAGCTTCCAGAATGTTGGTATTATAGATGTGCCACCATGCCAGGCTTGAGCTAATTTCTTTATGTGGTATGAGATCTAGGAGTCCAACTTAATTCTTTTAAAGATCTAGGAGTCCAACTTAATTCTTTTAAATGCTCTAGCCTATTGAAAGGACTGTTTTTGTTTTTTCCCATTGAATTGTCATGGTACTCCACTGAAAGCCAAATGGCCATGAATGTAAGGTTTATTTCTGGACTCTCAATTCTGTTTCATTGATCTATGTCTGTTCTTATGGTAGTCTTGATTATTGTTACTTTATAGTAAAATTTGAAATTGGGAAGCTTTGAGTCTTACAGCTTTGTTCTTCCTTTTGAAGATCATTTTGGCTGCTCTGGGTTTCATGCATTTCCATGTGAATTTTAGGATCAGCTTATCAATTTCTACAAAAAAAAACAGCTGAGATTCTTATAGGAATTTTATTGAATTTTTACATTAGTTTGGGGACTTTTACCATCTTAATGTTGTCTTCTAGTCCTTGAAGATGAGCTGTTTTTCCATTTGTTTTTAGATTTTCTTTAATTTCTGGGACTCTGGGAATGTATTTCCTGTGGATAGTAGGCAACTGCTGTGTATGAAGACTTACTTTCTTTTCACAACTGAGAACTTTGTGGCAGATGAAAGTGGATGGTGTTCTCTTGAGGACATCGTACCTCAATTTCTTTGGTAGCACGGTCTTAGGGTGTCAGGATTGCACAAGCTCAGCCTTTGGTGTTGAGAGAACATTAGTAGGCAGAGTAAACATGTGCTGTTGCCTGTATTTACAGTACGATGGCTGGTGAGGTTGGTTTAGATTTCTCACAGAGACCACTGTGAAGTCAAGGAAAAACTTCTTTCATGGCATAGTGTGGCAGTGAGCAGTTACTTTTGGCACATTGCTGTTGGTTTCTCGTTACCCTGTTAAATAAAGGTCTCCTCTGAGGTGGCAGAACTGCCTCAGCTTCAGGGCTCTGTGCAGATGTGCTATAAATACACATTTCGGGGTATGTGATGTGAAGTTAACATTTGCTAAGATGGATTTCTTCTATAGGCTCTAATTTTAGCATGAAAGATGTGAAACTCTATTTGGCAAACTATTATCCAAATAAAGTTATATCAAAAAATGAATTTCTTAGGTTCATTTTATGAACTAATTTTATTCAGCTCTTGATTACATTTCCTGTGGATAGAGCAAGTTTCACACTTGGTAACTGACTCTGATTTAAAGAGAATGAATGGCCAAATTAAATGAATGTCCTTTTGAGCAGTTTTCAAGTGCATGCTTTTCTGATTGGTTTCATTTGCTTTATTCAATGGAGAGAATAATTCTTTGTAGCCAATTTTGTTTTAAGAAGGCAATGTTGAGTGTTTTTCGTAATTTAAAATATGGATAATTATGTTCCCTTGTTTGTATTTGATGGGAGCTTAGAACTGAAATTTTAGCTTTTTTCTTTTCTCTTTTTTCTTTTTTTGGTGGTTGTTTCTGGCCCTGCATACTGCTACCCAGTGTTTTGGACAGATGTAGTATGCTGAATTTTATGCAAATAAGATTTACTTTTTTAATTTTCAAAAATGACTCTTGTGTCTTTGTGAAACTGAACAATTGGAGGTTAAACTGATGGGACAAGCATGGTGGTGCGTGCTTGTAATCTAGCACTGAGGAAGGTGAGGCAGAAGGATCACTGTAAGTTCAAGGCCAGCCTGGACTACATGGCTAGACACTGTCTCAAAAAAAAAAAAAAAAAAAAAGTTAAACGGTATAACGTTTTCCTTAGCTCAAAATACCCTCAAATGATAGTTGACCCACAGCTGTACTGGTATTGATGTACTTTTTAAAAAATTAGTTATTTGAACTGATTTCTCTGAGTTCATTGAAGAGAAAGATATGTGTTGGTACTGTTTGGACAATTGACTGCAGATGTCTTGTGCTCTGGGTGAGTGATTTAGGGATGACAATGTGCAATGTATGCACCATTGTTGCCCCCTGATTGATGTGTTTTGAAATTTTGTTTCATTTTTTTTCTCTTTGAAATAAAATGGATTTGGAAAAACAAAAATAAAAATTAGTTATTTGAAATTTAGTTAAGTAGGAAGATATATTTGTTTATCAAGGGTAAATTGACATTGTTCCACAGATTTTGGAATGTTTGTTTACTGGGGTCTGTGGCTAGATCCCCACTCTGCCAAACGAGTGCATGGCGAAGGCCCAAATGAATGAGACAAGTGTTATTATGATCTTTAGGGCTCCAGGGTTAGGACCAAGACCCTCTGCCGAGTTCTTAACTGGTGGCTGAGACAGACAGTGTCTCTGTGTGGCCTGTATTTATTCAAACAAGGAAGAGGTTACAGTAGAAAATGCAGGAAACCTGAGCTGGGTCTTGGGAGGGGTTCAGAGACCCCTCCAAGCAACAGAAATGCTAATTAAGGAGAACTATCCTAGGAGAAAGTCTCCAGGTGTCCTCAGCTGTGGTCTGTCTTGCCTCCTGAGGGTCATCTCCTTCTCAGTTTAGCCATGCGCAGTCATGCCACAACCCTGCATGTGTGTTTAGCTTCAATGTCTCCAACATTTGTTTACATTAAATGATTTAAGTATTTTCAGTTATCCAAGACTTTTGCTTATCTCTTCAGTGCAAATTAATGTTTTAGAAAATCAGCAGATGTGCTACCATATCTTAAATTATATTAAACGTTATTGTGGCAGGAATGGTAAATAGCTGTTCTTCCATCTCCACAGAACAAGAGGAAATAAATTTAGATTGTGTTTTGGTAAACATAAACAATTCTGTAATATTGGTAGTACTGACACTTAACATTTTAGTATATGCTTTATCTCTGGCATTACATGCATTATTACATCTATTCTGTGAAGTCCTATAAGAAATTACTTTTCCCATTTTATAGATGAAGAAATAGGTTTAAAAAGATTAAGTGGCTTATTAAGACAAGGTGGTACCTAAGTGAGGGACCCAGAGTTTGACCAGAGAGCTAGTGCAATGTAAGAGGATAAGCAGAGCCAGGGATGTTTGAATATTAATAGGAACAAAAGACTGGGTCCAGTGGACCCATTCCTTACTTTTCTACTGTAGATTTGTACTTTAGCATAGTAGCAGCTGGCTATGTCTCTCAGTACCTTTCCCTGAGGGATACAGGAAGCAATCTATGTGTTTACCCACTTGTTACCATGAATGGCAAGGTGTATGCACATGTGGAAAAGTGGCAAAACAAGATTTTTCCCCACCTGATACTCTGTGAAACTTGTTTTACATATATTTACCCAAGCATCACAGAGGGTTCAGTAGACCCACACTACTTCAGGGTTTGTTAAAAGAAAACATTTTCTTTTAATTATTCTGGTGGAAATAGACCTGATCAGTATAATGGCACATGAAAAATCAGATTTGCAAATTTTGGAGGGGATCAAAAGTGAATTATCAGATTATTCATGCATGAATGATGAAGATGATCCATTATAGTAAAATACATGATTTCATAACAAAAGAATGTGGGTGTATGATGATGGTGACAACGAAGACCACAACAACTATGATGATGATGATGATGATGATGATGATGTTGGCCACATGAGCTAAAGTTCCTGTGACTGTGAAACAGGGCAAGAATCTACCAATGCAGACACAGGAAATGAAGACCTTGATTCAGATTAGGAAGAAAGCAATCTGAGTACATATCTGACTTGTTAAAATGTTGCAAAATGGCCACAAAACCAAATGGAATGATCCTGTGTTAGAATGAGGTCCAAAAATACAGTGAAGGTCTTGGCTTGGGTGAAACATGTTAGACAGAATGCCAGTACTACCATTCAGTGCTGAAAATTGTAACAGGCAAATGCTACAATGCACAGAGGCTGAAATGCAAGTAAAATTTGGTATATACCAGTGGCCATACTCAAAAATGTATTTATTATGATACCACTAGCTGAACTAGCATTCATATGTCTGCTGTACTTAGCGGGGATTTCTCATGGTGATTGCAGGCATGTAAGACTTATGGAAAAGTGTTGGATCAGAATAAGACATAAAAATTTGTCCTTTTCTAAATATGAAGACTTAACTTTCAATTTAGACATTTATCCTGGAACTCAGCCATCAGTTCCTTATTTGTGTAATACACTGAGAATGATGTTGTGAACAGACTTACTGCTCCGATCTTCCCAACTAGTTGGACGTGATATTCGACAGTTGGTTTACCAGTTTCCATTTGGTAACGAGTACAAGTTGACCAGCATAGGGACTACAAGCAGGAACAAAGCAGAAATTTCAAATGAAGTGTTGCAATTTCAAAACAAAATTGGAGGGGCTGGGGATTAGCTTAGTGGCATAAGCACCTGTCTTGCAAATGCACAGTCTTGAGTTTGATCCCTGGTACAAAAAAAAAAAAAAAAATTTGGATAGTATAGTCTTTGGATTTCAGAAGGATTTAACATTGGCCTTGTATATGGCAAAGAAAAACAAACTGGCACTGCTGATATCAACATTTCACCATGATGGAAATATTGATAGAGAAACCTCAACAAAATAGAACCCTGAGGTGGAAACTTTTAATAGCAAAACTAAAAGTGAAGTAGGTTTTTTGAGACAGGGTCTTGCTGTGTAATTCAGGATGGCCTTGAAATAATTACTTAGCCCAGGCTGGCCTCATACTTGTGGCAGTCCTCCTACCTCAGCCTCCTGAGTTCTGGGATTACAGGCATTTGCCACCATGCCTGGCAGGCATGGATGCAGCAACTATGATGTCACTTGAAACATAAAGAATTGGCCAGTGATTGTGTTTTACTTAATCCTAAATACGTGTGGCACAAATAGATAGTTTACAAAGAAAATAACAAGTGTAGATTTTCTTAGAGGATTAGGACTGGAATTCATAAACGATCATTTATAGCAAAGGAAAAACAAAATGTTTCTGGGAACTACACCAAAAAAGTGGAGCACACTGGTGAGCTGACAGGTGAACAAGCAGGCACAGCATCACAAAGACCTACTATGACAACAGGAAAACAAAAAAAGATGTCTCCTGTGCCCTATAAGGAAGGACAGGAAAACAAAACATACTTGCTATCAGTGTAAGAGATGCTTGTTTATGGAACATACAGTCGTCATGTGCTTTGGGTTTGACAGTTGAAGCAAAGCTCATTTTGTTTGTATTCATGTTCTAGTTCACCTTGGTTTTTATTTTTGATGTTATCTTTTAGGTTTTGTAAGCAAGGAAACAGCTGATGTGAGAACAATGTCTACTCTAAGCACTTACTACTTTTTTTATATTTTATTTTATTGATGTATTTCCTTGCTAAATGCATGTTACACAGTATAGTAGGAAGCTCCTGACAAAACAAGAAGAGAGATGACAAGGATGCCACATAGGAAAGGAAAGCTAAGCACACATGCCATCAGTGTAAGCGAGCTGTGTGCATAGAACATGCAGTTGTCATGTGTGAAGACTGCCTTGGGGGTGACAGTTGAACAAAGCTTTTTTCTGTGGTAGAGTTCTATTGGTATTTTCATCGTAATTTATATGGGAATTTATTTTTGATGTTTACTTTTAAGTTTTGTAAGCAAGTACACAGCTGAAAATGTTGGTGTCTATTCTAAATGCACAATACATATTAAGAATTTAAGGCATTATTTTATTGATATTTTATGTTCCTGTTAACTATGCACTGTAAAATATATTAAAAACCTCCTGATAAAACAGCAAGACCACTGAGATGGTCAAGTAGGTCCTATAAAAAATCCAGGAAAGCCAAACACGTGTGCTGTCAGTGTAAGTGACATTTGTGTATGGAAAGTGCTGTTGTCATGAGTGCAGACTGCCTTAGCTGTGATAAATGAAGCAAAGATTATTTTTTTGATAAAGTACTACTTGTATATTCATTGTAGTTCATATAAGAATTTATGCATGTTGTTCTTTTCTCGACTTAGTACATCAAAAAACAGTTGATGTTGAAAATTTTGATGCTTTTTTTATAAACAATAAATACTAAAATTTAATACTTTGTTTCTGTATTTTTTCCTGTTAATTACTCATTGTTTACTATACCAAAACATATAAAATTAAACTTAGTAATTCATCAATGGCAATATTCTAAAGAATAAATGTGGAGAGCTGGGAATATAGCTGAGCAGCACAGCGCCTCCCTGGCAAGTCCAAGGTCATGAATTTGACTCCCACTACCACAAAAAAAAAAGTAAATGTGGATCTAACAGACCCATCTTTCTGCATCTTGATGACAAAATTAGTCTTATGCTTAACAACAGAGTGGTCAGTTATATACTGGAAGGAAACAAGTGAGAGTGGTAGTCTAATCAAAGAAGAGCCAGCAACATGATTTGGGTTCCAGAAACCATATCAGTAAGGATAAGTCCCTGATTTTCAGCCTTTCTACTGGGTTATATATTCCAGGAACAATGATATAGTTCATATGTTAATTATTTATGATACAATAGCCAAAGTTATCTATGCGGTGATCACAAAGGTTTCTGTGTTGTGTGCAAAACTCGTAAGTCAGCAAGAAAGGCATTAAGACCCAGCTAGATAAATAGGGAAAACAGGCAGACAGTACTGCTGTAACTAAGGGATATAGAAAGCTCAGTCTTGTAAATAACCAACTATATACAAATGTAAACTAATGTGGTATGAATTTTGCTGAGTAAATTAGCAAAAATTTATAACATGTTAATATCCAACACTGGTACTCTTATTCACTGCTAATGGCATTTTAAAGTAGTATGTTAGAAGTTTAAAATAGTTCATTTAGTAAGTAAATAACCCTCATTCAATAATTTAGTAAAAATAAAATGGTCATACTTATTTTTCTCTGATACTGAGAAGCATATCTTATTTAAACTAATCTGCATTAAACAAGAAAAACTTTGCATTACTTTTTTTAAAAATTAACCGCAGAAGAAAATAATTAACAGCTGTTGAGCAGAAATGTTCTTTTAGGATTTTCCTTAAAATTACTAACCACAAGAGACATATTTTAATTACCAACCCACTGCAAGGTCAAATTGCATAATAATCTGTCAGTAACTCACTGAAATGGCCTTTTGGTCTGTAGGAACATATGTGTTTATACCTGAGTACTCTACTTTTGTCTCAGGTTTACTAAGCTTGGAGAAATCATTTAAACTCATTACTCACTGCTACAAATTCCTGAAATTTTTGCAAAGTGTTTATTTCAAAAAAACTATAGAATGGTGAAACATATTAAAGTGTGGTTGTACAGTTTAAAATATAGTTTAGTGTACATTTGTTTGCTCTCTGTGGCTGACAGGCAAGTAACTCCATGATAAATTATTTTACAGGTACTCACAGTTTTATTTGGAGGACAGCTTTTGCCACTATAACATGTTTAACCACCATTTCTTTGATGGAAAGGTAAGGATAATGACCATTATCTTTCTTCTCATTATAAAATAACAAATTCAAGTTTCAGTGTATATAATATATTTTGATTGTATCTGTTCCCCCACTACTGACCTTTACACTCTCCTTTCCTTCCCTTCCTCTTGTCTGATAGTCTCCCTTCAGCTTTTATGTTGTCTTTTTTAGGTTCCACACAATAGCGAGAACACGTGATAGCTCTCTTTCTGAATCTGGCTTATTTTACTCAACATAATGACCTCCAGATCCATCTGTTCTCCTGCAGATAACAAAATTTTGTCTTTTTTGGATGAATAATATTCCTTTGTGTATATATACCGCATTTGCTTTATTCATTATTCTGTTGATAATGCACCTAGACCAGGGATAGTGGACCTTTTAGAGACTGAGTGTCCAGCTGCTACCCAGAACCACTTAATTTGTTGCAAAGTGCCAACACTACAGTTGAACCTGAGTACTGAGGTTTTAGTTTAGAGATAACAACTCATGCATTAATGTCTTTTATAAGAAAAACAAGTAACATGTGCCAAAGATTTGCCACCATTTTTATTCTTACAGCTCTTTGTTAGTCCTGTTACAAAGTAAATCCCATAGCTAAGCAGGAAGTCACACCTGACAAGATGCTGGCTAAAAATGTTTAGAAATTATCAAGAAGACAGCTTGAACCTTACTCATAGATATATCCATACAAATCAGTTTTTTAAAAATCTGTGATTTGCTTAACTAGGTATTGTGCTTGAGATGTTATTTAATGATAGAGTAAAACCCAAGGTAGCCTAGAAAAGTAAGCATTATTACTTGGGATTGAAAAGTAAGTCTTCTGATTTAGTAAAGAGAATACTCTTTCCATTAGAATCAACTCAGCGTTAGGATGCATATTTCCCAGCAATGGTAGCATTAAAACCAAGAACTGAAACAGTCAGCAGTTAAGACTTAGATGTCGCAGTTCAGTTTCCTAAAGGGTTTATGTGGTTGGTAATCACTGGGATCTGAGAAGTGACTCAGTGAGTATGGAGGAAAGCAGGGGGTTGAAGGTCACTTGAGTGGATGGTGAGGGGCTTCTTGCTAGGACAGTACAGTGGCAGGAGAGAAAAGGAGCAGATTGTGTAGACACTGCACAGTGGACACAGATAGCAGCAGAGCAGACGAGTGATTAGTAAACTGGGAGGGAACCAGTGATGACTCCAGAGGGGCCTGGGCTTCCGTTTTAGCCTTCAGGGCCGAGGACAAGGAGTTTAGAATACTCCTGGGGATGTGGGGTTTGTGGGATATTGATGTGGGGATGTCATGACCATGATGTGACCACAAGGCTGGTTCTGGAACATAGTCATAGAGTAGAGGGGTTTGATGCTGAGTGAGGAAGAGGTTGATGTTTTTGTTGTTGATTCTTGTGGGGGTTTTTGTTTTGTTTGTTTGTTTTTTAATACCGTACCATGATTTTGCTTTCATTTTGAATAATAAAGACAAAATAAGGGTAGAATTACATTTAAATTCCTATTGGCTAGCAATTTCATGTGTTTTTTAAAAAGTAACATGCAATAACCATTTCTAGGAATTCTGTGTAACTTACTATTGGAAGTTTCTACAATTGCTTTATAAGTTTCTAAAATAATGATTGGAAATAAGCTGCCAAGACTGAGCCCCACTTTATCTTTGCCCCAAGAAAATAGTGGTCTAGTCAGACTTTCTTTCTGCTGTATTTTAGCAGCAGTCTCTGAGTCATCCTGCAGCTTGAAGATTGATCTGCAGGAGATGCTGTAATGATTTGACTATCCATCTGCCCTTTTATGGCTACTCTGAGTTAAGTTTTCCAGTGGAGATTTACCGTCTCCTGATCAGTCTGCTGTCTGCGAGGCTGTGCGGGTGCTTTGGGGAATGAGACTTAGCCTCGGCACCTCACTAAGCTTTGGGCCATTGGATTAAAAAGCAGGAGTTTCCTACACAAGGCTTTCTCATCACTCGGACAATCTAAGTAATAAGTGTCCTGTGCTTAGCGGTAAAAGGAGTGAATGTTTGCATGAAGGCTGCGTAAGGAGGATGAGTGGCACTCTCAGTGATAACTGAGATGTGAATGTAAGGGACTCATTGCTGCATAAGAAAGCCACCTTTTCCCACGGTGGCCACCTTGGGAGGCTGGGCAGCTCATGACAGCCAACACACCATTGCTTCTTACCTGGTAACATCTTTAATGTTTCTAAATTAAGTTAGGAGTTTAGGCATTGTTTACTTTTTCTTTTCCTGCTTTTAATTCTGAGGAATTTGAAGGGTTTCAAAATCTTCACCTGTGCCTCGAGTCCTTGTTCAGGTGAGCAGGGACAGGAAATGCTAGGCAGCCCCTGAAAACTGGCTTTCCCTGTGGCTGCATCCTCTGCCACAGGTGGGGACCTGCAGGTGGGGACGGGGACCCTCAGGGAGATCAGAGCTCTCCCTTAGGGATAAGGGACCATGAAGTCATAATTTTCCCTCTCATCAGTTAGTGGAGAATAATATATATTTTGTTATAAATATATATATTATAAAGTTATGAATATATATTTATAAAATAATGTATATCTTATTATAAAGTACATATAGGCTTATTAAAGTTTAAAATATCTTTAGGTATTACTGTCTTGTGCCATTTATTTTATTTTTGTTTTTGAGACAGGGTCTCACTATGTTTTTGAATTTATGGGGACCCTCACGCATCAGCTTCCCAAGTGCTGGGATTACAGGCATGCGCCACCCTGCCTGGCTTGTGCCTTTTTTTTATAGTGTGTTGATTTACTTTTGTAGATATTTGGAAAACTACTTCTAAGTTGGTAGACTGGATATAGGATTGTAGTGTATTTCCTGTTACCTTCACCCAAAGCAAAAAATGATAAATATCCTATTTAATGTTAATTTTGCATTATTAACTAACAATACTTATTTCAGCCTGTTGGGAAAAATGTGTGACTAGCACAATTTTGTGGATGATATAAGCTTTGTCATTTGTGAGTTTTCATTTATTTACTTACTGTGCATGTTCAGATGTACCTGCCATTTACCTTATTATACCCGAAAGCATGCACATGTTTAACTGCTAATTTATGGCTGTTATTAAACTGAACTCATGGTGGTGCACAAGCCAGATAGGAAAAAAGCGTGTCTTATTTATTCTTCCTTGTGTCCCTGGAGCTTAGCGCTGTCCCTGCTCCTGTTTGTTGACCTGAATTGAACATTTTAGATAGTTTTCATGGGCAATGAGTTTCTCTTTTTTAAGTTACTAAATTTAGTTTTCTAATTTAACTCTTTGAAATGTGTAGTTGTCTGATAGTGATAGTGTTTGAATTTGCAGTTTAAGAACCTGCTTATCAGGGAACCCAAAGATAAAGTCTGGCTGGGGTGGGGGTGGGGTGAGCTCACTGAGGGCCCCTGGGTGTCACCGAAGCACCCTAGAGGCAGGATGATGTCAGAGCTCCCAGTGCCCTCCAGCCCTGCCAGGGGCCTCTCCAGTGCTAATTTAGAAATGCATTTGCTTCTGTTCCAGCCTGCCCTTGAAGTGTGCCAAGCGTTTCTACAGGAAGATAAAGGTGAAGGAGTCATTATGGTGACAGACCCTCCTTTTGGTGGCTTGGTTGAACCTCTGGCTGTTACATTCAAGAAGTTAATTGGTATGTGGAAAGAAGGTCAAGGACAAGGTGTGTAACTTTTTATTTAAGAACAAAGCAAACACGTATCTATGTATGTTTCCTGTCACTTTAGCCAAGGTCAGTGAATCAGGACACTCGTAGTGTGTACATGTCTTAGAAAAAAAAGCTTATTTGATGAGAAGCAAACTTTATTATCATGGGGATGTTTTTGACAGTGGTATGTTAAAAACAACAATGACAACTGTTACCATTTGTGCTGTGAATATTGAGTGGCTTCATGTGGTGGGTACTTTTTAGGTACGGAATAGATGAGGGAACCAAGCACATACATTTCCCCTATTCCTGAAGTCTTGTTTAGAAGTCTGAGGGCGCCCGATCCCAGGCCCAGAGCGCCACATCCTGCCAAGATGGTGCAGACTTGGACTACCGCCAGACTAGTCATGGCTAGAAGTGACTTGCAGGTCACCAGCCTGGAGCAGCCTGATGGCTGCAGGTAATTGTTTAGTTTAACCTGGCTTAGGACTTTAGAGTGTTTTGTAACTATATAATTAGTCAGTGTGATCATTATTTAGATAGAGCCTCTAGCTTGTGTATTGGTAAATTGTAAGAGAGTGTCAGGAGTCATGTGATCAAGCTTCTCCATTAATTTTGCTGTGTAAGTAGTGTGTTTTTGGAACAATTTACATTTGGAAGAATGTAAATGAAATCTAAATCAAAACATGACCCTTCTCATTGTCTTTCACTTGTTTGCTATTCTTAAGACCACTAATCAGAGTAGATAAATGTAATATTTTGTTTAATGTATAAAAGAACATTTCTGCTGGGTGTAGTGATGTATGCTTGTAATCCCTATCCCTGCACTTGGGAGGCTGAGGCAGGAGGATGCCTGCAAATTCAAGGCCAACCTGAACAAAAAACAAAGCAAAATAAAACAAAACAGCATTTCCATTGGCCTTTGGAAAGGTCAAATTGTGAGATAAATGTATTGGGTGACTGAAATTTGTACCAATACCAGAAGTTTTTCAATTAAAGCTATCTTTTATTTCTTCTTCAATATCTATTTCTTACTTTCTTTTACTTTTTGTTTTCTCTTGTGATCCATTAGATGACAGTCATCAAGAAATGCCCATTTTCTGGATTTTCCCCTATTTTTTTGAGGCCAGAATTTGTCAATTTTTTCCAAATTTCTGCATGCTGGATTACCAGGTATAGTAACTATTCTGTTTCTGGTGTGTTTGGAAAATAGTAATTCTGCTTGAGTAAATATTTGAGTAATACTCTCCATTGGCTTTCGTGAATTAAAATCTTTTGAGCTGTCTTAAATGCTAAGCTTATACCACACATAGCATGGTCACTAAATGTCTGTAATCCCTCAGGAGGCTCCTTACCAAGGTAGATTTTTGAGCAGCAGAAGAAACCTACTAAATAAAAACCAGAGGATAAAGCCTCAAGAAAAAACATTTTCCCAAGCTTCCCAGGTACTTCTCAAGGCCACTGGGTTTAGACAGCTAATCTGGTCTGTCAGCTGCAGATTCTGTGCCCCCAAGTTGCGACCTGAGTGCCACTTTTCCCTGTTTAGAGGTAGCGTGGAAGCGCCCTGCTGTTGCTGGTAGGTACTTCATGCGCCACTCAGCGGATGCCAGGGACCTGAAAGCAGGTGTCCTGGCTGTGGGGTGCCAGAGGAGGCTCAGAGGGCACTGTGCGTGAGTGCTGACCCGGCAGGGGTCACTGAAGTGAGCCGTCCCCTCCCCGTGGCACAGCTGTGGGAGTTTCCATGCCGTCAGTGAGAATAGAGGCCAGGGACCATGCTCACACTGCCTGTCCCTCAGGTGGCTCCTTCCCTTGGTCCCTGGTGTGCTTGTCACCCACTGGGTGGGATGCTTCCTCTTTGTGCAGTGGCATTTTTCTGTTTGAGTTTTCTATAT
>PVLA01004927.1:31735-161037 GCA_004027455.1 Hydrochoerus hydrochaeris
TGTTCTGGAGCTACATTCTCAGCCTTTTAATATATATATATATATATATATATATATATATATATTTTTTTTTTTTTTTTTTTTTTTTTTTTAATTTTGGGACAGGATCTCACAAGTGGCAGGGCTTGAATTTGGGATCTTCCACCCCCACCCATCTTGGTCCTAATCTTTCTAATCTTATAAAGGAATGTGCCATAATGAAAATTATTTCAAAATTCTCAGAGACACAGTGTTGCCAAAAATGAGGGAAGCAGCATGTATTATAATTTTAAAATATAGTATTCACTTCTGTTCAGTTTTAAAAGCACTTTTTGCATGTTTATAATCATAGAAGACAATTTCGAATTCTTCTCTAGGAATTTTATAACTGTACTTTATGTACTTACTTATTGAGACTGGGTCTTGCTCTGTTGTCCATGCTGGCCTGGAATTCCCTCGGCCTAGAGTGGCCTCAAACTCAGGATCTCTTGCCTTAGCCTGCTGAGTGCTGAGACGACAGGTTTGTTCCACTGCATCCAGCTCTTTAAAGGTACCCATATAATCCTTGTGCTTTTAATAATTTCAGATTTCACTAATTTCACTAAGGCCCTGTTTTATTATTCCCTTCTTTTTTGGACTATAGTTTGTGTTAGAGTTTTCTGATGCAGTAGAGAAGCAAAAAGTAAAAAAATGAAAAGGACAGGTTGATGGAGGACGTGGAAAGGAGCACACAGCCTGTAGTGGTTGGGCTGTCTCCTTTGGCCGGATACAGAGAGGCAAAGGGTTATGTGAACTCTGATCAGAAGTGGCACATGGGGCAGATGTTGACGATGTGTGAGGGACTGCTTGGGAATTTTCTTTGCATGCAAACAGGAAGGGGAATTGCAGTTAGGGCTGAAGAAGAAGCAGGAAGTGGTAAGCATTCCTGGTTTGACCTTCCGCCATGTTAGACCACTGCCGTAACTGTACAGTAATTTGTACTACAGCAAGAACTTTTCAGTTTGCTTCTCTCCTTTAGGTGCTATGAATAACACTGCAACAAACATTTCTTTTGCATGTAATTTTCTCAGAGTTTACATAACTTGGTTAAAATAGTTTTCCAAAACTGAGATTACCTTCTCAAATTTAATGGACATTTTTATGGCTTCTGAGCCATATTAACAGGCTTCATCTAAAAGTATGCAGTCAGTCATTTTAACTTTGATTGGAGCTCTGCTTCAGGCCTCATCTTCAATGTGGAGCCTCTCAAAGCAGTGCTCCTTTTAGGGCATCCTGTTTTCTGGATTCTTATCTGAAGGATGCTTCTAGAATTGATGTCTATTATGGATTGTGTCTGGATGTCCCCTAAAAGCCTCATGCAGTCATGGAGGCGCTTTTCAGATGTGGATTTCTAGGTTTGTTATTGATTCACTGCCCATTGCCGGCATTATGGGTGTGAGTGCTACACCCACCTTAGTGTGGGTAACCTACATACAATATAAGGGACAAAAAGAGTCTTCTCTCTGCCCTTCCTTTTGACCCTTTAGCTCTTGTTGCTTTTGCTATCTTCTGCCACCATGAAGTGTTGCCCCTCTGCCATGCCACCTTGCTGTGGAGCCAGCTGATTATGGACTGAAACCTCCACAAAATTTAAGCTAAATAAACTTTTTCTTCCCTAATTTTGGGTGTTAGATATTTTTTCCCAGCAATGAGAGAAAAGTAACTAAAACAATGTCTGTGATGCAGCAATAATTGACTTCTTCTAAAGGCATTACCTGAGTGAAAGGTTCCAGCTTCCAGCAGCACCTGCTACCTTTGACAGTGAATAGTACAATGTGTGGCTCATTGTATGGGCTTTGTGTTTCAAGTACATAATTAAATGGAAAAGAGCCTGAACTGTAGAGTGGAAAGAATCTGGGTTTTAACTCTGTTTAGTTGCTTATTTAACCTCGATGAAGCTCCTTTTACCTACTAAATGAGTGTAAGTATGATAACCATATGTCCTGAATACTTACTGTATTTGCTGTGTCTTCCCTTGAAGAATTTTGTCTTGCTTTTTTGTTTTTCAAAATAAAACAGGTCTTATGGACCCATTGTTATCCCTTCCTGCACCTAGTTTTCTTCCTTTTCCTTCTTTTGTTACTTTAACTTCAGTTTCTACATTTTTCCTTGATGTTAGCCTTCATCAAATGAAAAATTTGAATGTCTCCTCTTCTCCTTCACAGATCTTTTCTCACCATCCTTGATTAGGCTTTTTTTCTCTGACATCAAACTCCTCATCTATAATGCAGTAAAAAACCAAAACAAAGTCTTGAAATGTCTTTTTTAAAAGTACTTTTCAGGTAAAAAGTAGGCAAAAATGCTGCAGATCTTCATAAAATATAAATTACGTAGACTCTTCGGTGATGAGGCACTTGGTAAGTATGAATAAAGTAGTTATCAGAGGCTTAGGAAACCAGGGATTTTATTAAGGCCAGATTAGAAAGGAAAGGTGCGGTAATGAAATGAAATTCTGATTTAGAGTTCGAGTTGTGTGAGTCCTATCACTGCCTTTGAGCTGCTATTTAATCTTGGGGAAGTTGCTTGGTCTTTCCAGTCTCTTATTTCCTTCCCTATAAAACAAAATGATTGAACCAGAAAGGAGATGGTGGTGGCAGATAAGTTTCCCCCTTAGTGCTGACCTTAGAGAATTTGCTGAGCTACCAGGGGCAAATGGCAGAGGAATGTGACCGAGGAGTGGTGTCTATCACAGGGCCAGGGAGCAGTGGCCTTTGTGCCCCATGGGCACTGCATCTGTTCTCATCTCTCCTTCCTTATGCTGTCCTCTTGCTTCTGCGTAACACAGGTCACCTGTCTGGAATGTTAAAACTAGACGTCTCTTCTGTCCAAGCTGTTGTGTTTAAAAATCAGCCTGTATAGGAAACTTTTTCAAGGTTAGTTCCATGTCAGAAGAGAAAAATATCTGGACAGGAATTTATGGGAAATTATTGTACATTAAAGATGGCAGCCAAAATTCTTGAAACTTTATGATGAATGTTTAGAGGTTTTTGAGTGAAAAGATAAGAGATACATGGGAATTTTAAATAAGAAATAGATGGGAATTGTAAATAAAAGATTGCCTAGGATATGTGGGATAAGCTGGTTGGTGGAGCACTTGGGCACTTTCATGTACTGAAATCCCACAGAAAGCAGTCTGGAGACAGCTGTGGGATGCTGGTACTTGGTCTTGTTTAACCTTTGTATCCTGGCACGATGCCCAAAACATAGTAGGTACAAAATAGGTTTGCTGGGCCAGGGATTTAGCTCAGTGGCTTAAGTGCCTGCCTGGCAAGCTCAAGGTCTTGAATTCAATCCCCCGTACCAAAAAAAAATAGGTTTGCTGACTTGAATGTCTTGGTTCTTCCCAATAACTAGTTTCCATCTCGTGCTACCAAAAATGTTTGTGTATAGATCTAATTAAAAGTTGGGAATTGCAGAGATTTTGTGCTTTCCCTCATTTCTATACAGTACTTCATCACATTAATCAGTTCCATGGGAGAAATTTTCTATCTGAAAATGCCTCTCATCATCATTGTGAGTGAAATGTCAGGGATAATGATGGGGAAATGGTGGATCTGCTCTACCACCAGTGATAGGCAATTTGCAAAATTGTGTTTGCTTTACAGCACTTCCACAGGAGGTTTATTTGTGTGGATGAAGTGATGAAATATGGATGTATGTTAGAAGTACATTAATTTACTCTAGCAGCATGCATTTTACATACCATATGTTTATAGTTAATTAGTACAACAAATCCACATTTAAAAATAATAATAATCTCAATTAGGTTATGCAAAATCAAGCAATCAGCCACCTTCTTGACATATAATATTCTTTGACTCCTTGGGTAACCATAAAGAAATTGTTCTTCTCCCCTCTTCCATCTGTGATCTATTATATTGCATGGAATATTCCATGTATCAGAAGTCTTTCTACAGTATTATTTTCCAACATATGAAAATCTTTTTAAGAATCTCATGGGAAGAATTGTTTTCCTTATACTCGTAAATTTATGTTCAAAATCTTTGTTGAACTTAATAGGGGTCCATGTAGTTATTTGAGTGCACAAAGGAGCACATTAGCAAAAAAATTAGAAATTTAAATCATTTTAAAAGAAAACTACTTCAGGTACTATTTTAAGGTGATTTTGAAGTAAAATCTATTTTTGTCTATTAGTCTCTAATAGGTAACATATATTCATAGGATTTTGAAAGTTGGAAAGCAACAGAGGTAACCTGGGCTGACTTCCCAGTGTAATAATCCTCTCTGCTAAATTCATGACAAGCCGTCATCAAGCTTCACTTGAATGCTTTCAGTGAGCAGAGGCCTACAGCCTTACAAGGCAACTCAATTTATTTAATAGCTCTAATCGTTAGAAAATTTTCTCATATTGAGATAAAATATGCTCCCCATTAACTTCTAACCATTGGTCCTAGTTCTGTTCTTTGAAGCAATAACGGGTAAGTCTAATTTCTATTCCATCTGACACTCAGTTAGAAAATAGCTGTTAGTTCCTCCCAGTCTTCTCTTTTCTGAGTAAACATCCCCAATTTGTTCAACTGGAAATCCTGTTCATTCCCGTTACTTCCAGTAGAGATGACCTGGTTTATCAGTGTCTCTCTTAAACTGTGACCAAATGCAGGGTGCAGATGGGGTCTGGCAGGAGGCCTCCTGGCTGGGGCAGTGCCCTTGCATAGAGGCTGCCTGGGCGCCCGTGGCTTCCACATCAGAGCGGGCATTGTGCTCACTGTGCGACCAGCCGGAAACTCCTGTAGCTCTGCACGCATCCCCGCCTCTCCTCATTCACAGCTGAAGCTTAGGAACCAGCCTTTCTCAGTGTGTTCCCCTGGATATCTAATGTGCACTCACATGGAACTGCCAGGGTCTTGAAGAGACCAGTGCTCCACCATCAAAGGCCGCTCTCTCTCATCACCAGGTGCTTACATTTTTGTGATGTACTTATTAGCCAGCTTGCCTACCAGTGGTGCTGTAAGTTCGTATGTGTGTTCTTCCTCAGAATGGAACCGTGTCATCCCACCTTATCGGAAAGCTGAGATCTGCCTTTATTGGACCCACACAAAGCTCCTGATATTCTTGTGGATGATCTAAAATATTGGTTCTCCAACTTGAGTGTGCCAGGGGGCCTTGTTAACACACAGTGCTGGGCCCCGCTTCCGGGGTTTCTAATTGATTAGGCCCTCTGCTAGTGGTGGAGAATGTGCATTACTCACAGATCCCAGGTGAGGCTGGTTAGTGAGCAGGTGGGCTCCTAGCAGCGCCAAAGCCAAACTGAGAATGTGTGTGGACAGCAGGGGAGGAGGAAGAGGAGAGTCAAGATGCTGATGCTGATGGAGAACTTGCTTTTAGCTTCAGTGTACCTGCTAGATGTTCTGCTGAAACTGCGAAAAGGGAGCTTGAGGAGAGGTGAATGCAGGAAAAGTCGTTGTAGAGGAGCAGCTGCAGTGGGCACGCTCTCCTTACCTCCATCTTTGACCACATCTCAGGCCCTAGACTCAGCGGCTTTGCATGATCCCATTTAACCTTCCCAGCAGCTAAGGTAGGATTGGGCAACCTCTCCTTACAGGTATGAAACATGTAAACTTGCCTAAGTTCACATAACAAGTAAATGGCAGGGCCACAGTTTGGCCCAAACCTGTGCTCCGCCTGAATGAGAGAGGGCAGATAGAGGACAGCCAGCCTGAGGCTGGGCTGGGGCTCAGTGAGCTTTACACGTGCACAAGAATGGCTCAGTGCATATTTTTAATGCCTTTTTTTTTTTTTTGAGACAGAGTTATACTATGTAGCTCAGGCTGGCTTCAAACTCATGGCAGTCTTCCTGCCTTGGCCTCCTGAGTGCTAGGATTATAGGTGTGTGCACCATGCTTGGCTTTTTAATGCTGATCACAACTAAATTCTTTTTTTTGTTTTTTTTCTTTTGGTGGTAGTATTGGGGATTGAACCTTGGGCACATCCCCCACTGACCTGAATTCCTATTTTTTAAATTAAATGTATTGGTACAATTTAGATATACATATTGATCACACTCATCATAGAGAATTTGTACCTGCACATGATAAGTCTTTGTATCTTTTTTCCCCTATTCCTCTCCCCTTCTTTCATCCCCTTTTTCCTTCCTTATTTACACAGCTTTCTTTCCATTTTATCCATTTCTCATTTTTTTCTTTCCCTTTCCTTCCTTCCCTCTCCCACCTCCCTAGTTCCCTTATCCTTTTGAACAATTTCTTTCAGAATTTCTCTTACGCATTTTGGTCCTTATTTACACTTTCAGTTTCTCACACCAGAGAGATAATAGGATGTTTACATGTGTGTCTGATTTATTTCACTTAAGAGTGTGGAATCAAGATCCATCCATTTAGCTATAAATGACTCAAGTTTACCCTTTATGGCTGAGTAATACTCCATTGTATTTAAAAAAAAAAAAAAAAAACCTTTTTTGTCCGCTCATCAGTTGAAGGTCATTGGGGTTGTTCTAAGATGTAAAACTATTACGAACTGCTGCTATAATCTGCATATGTCTCTGTGGTATGATACTTTTAATTCTTATAGAAAGATACCAATAAGGAGAAGAGCTGGGTCAAATGAGACCTCTAGAGTCTTAGTTGTTCGAGGAATTTCTATACTGGTTTCCACAGTGGTTGCAGCTGTCTACACTCCCACCAACAGTGGAGAAGGATTCCTTTTTCCCCACCGCCCCTTCAACATTTGTTACTGGTTGATTTCTTGATAATAGCCATTCTTTCTGGGATGAGCTGGAATCTCAGTGTCCTTTTCATTTGCATCTCTCAAAGGATCAGTGATGTTGAACATTTTTTCATGTATTTATTTGCCATTTATATTTCTTCATCTGAGAAGTGTGTGCTCTTTTCAGATACCCGTTTTTTGATTGGGTCTTAAAATTGGGGGAGTCAGTTTGTTTAAATTTTTTTTACATATTCTGGATAGTAATCCTTTGTCTGAGGAACTGCTAGCTAAAATTATTTCCCACTCTGGGTTTTCTCCACTCTTGGTAGTTTCTTTTGCTGTGTGAAACTTTTTAATAGGGGATCATAGTTGTTAATTTTTTGTGTTAGTTCCTGTGTGATTGGAGTTTTGTTTATGAAGCCTTTACCTACATGGATGTCTTCAAGAGTTCTACTTATTCTCTGTCCCAGCATATTTAGTGTTTCTGTTTTAATGTTTAAATCTTTAATCCATTTTGACTGTAGTTTAGTGCATGGGGATAGACATGTGTCTAGTTTTAGTCTTCAGCATGTGGAAAGCCAATTTTTCTAGCACCATTTATTAAAGAGGTTACCTTTCTTCCAGTGAATGTGTTTGGCTCCTTTATCAAAGAGGTGGCTGAATGTGTTTGGAGTTATTTCTGCATCTTCTGATCTGCTCTATTGATCCTTGGGGGGTGGTTTTTGTTTGTTTGTTTGTTTGTTTGTTTGTTTTTTGCCAATACCATGCTGGGTTTTTTTTTGTTTGTTAATTCACAGTATAAGCTACATTCCTGCCTCTTTTTATTTTATATTTTGAGAGAGTCTCATTAAGTTGCTCAGGCTGGCCTCAAATTGTGATTTTTTTTTTTTTGTCTCAGCTTCTTCGGTAGCTAGGATTACAGGCATGCACCATTGTGCCTGGCCTAAAATCTAATTTCTTAACTATATAATACAGTATCTTATAAAGTCTATTGCATTGGATACAAGATTCGAATTGTCTCCTTAATAGCTGAAACACATATTTATCATAACAACTTGTAGCTTTCTTATAATGAAATTTCACTGCCATAGAGGCCTCCCCGAGGCTGCTTCTCAGAAAACTCCTCAGCACTTGGGAGGCTGAAGCAGAAGGATCATTGTGGGTTCAAGACCAGCCTGTATTACAAAGTGAGCTCAAGACCAGCCTGAACTGCATAGAGACACCCTGTCTCAAAAAGACAAAAATAATAATAAAATAGAAAACTTGCTTTTAAGAATTTATTATTAAGTCCTTCGATTTAACCTGTATTTTGACATCAGCTTCTTTATTGTAATGGTCACTTTTCATTGCTAGGACAGAATCCCTGACACAGACAGCTTAAAGGAGAGGAGAGTTTATTTTGGCTTACAGTTCCAGAAGCTTCCCTAGTCAAAGGCAGAAACATCACAGAGGGCATGGCAGAGAAAAGCTGCTTTCCTCAGGGCAGCCAGGGAGCAAGGCTAGCTAGGAAGAGCCAGACAGGACCAGGTACAGTCCCCAAGGTCACCCCCCTCCAGGTCATGACCCAGACACATCCAGAAGTGTAGATTACAGATGTCCTAGCGGCTGTCAAGCTTCTCAACATTAACCGTTACATTTATTTATTGATTAAAGGCATTTAGTGAATGGCTTGGCTAAATTTTCTTTTTGCTTTTTTTTAACTTTCTAGGTAGATTATGATAACCATGCACTTTATAAACATGGAAAGACAGGTCGAAAACAGTCTCCTGTGCGTATATTTACCAACATTCCCCCCAACAGAATAACCCTTCCTACTGAAGAAGGGTACAGGTAAGATGGCAGGAGGACCCGGACATCCACAAGTCACCATTAAACGCTTACATTACCTGACTGTAAATTGTTTTCAATAGCAAGTCATTTAGTTCTTATGTTCTTTTTAAGTTTGGTCCATAATTTCATATTGAGTTGAATTCTGGTTACATTTAGCTCTAGGAACAACTGTCTTGTAAACTTATCTGCACTGTTAGACTCAATAAGCACTGCATGCTGCTGATTTTGCTGTCTTTCCTCCTTAGATTTTGCCCACTGTGTCAACGATACGTTTCTCTTGAAAATCAGCACTGTGAGCATTGTAATTCTTGCACATCCAAGGTAGAGCTTTCTTGTCTAGTGCATTTTTATTTAAATATGTGATATTTTAGTTTACTAGTATTACTTTTTAAAACTTTCTGTTGCAGTTTGTGTTAATATGTATCACCATCACTAATTATACTTTAATATAATAGTACTTCATTTTAATTATAGAGTGCAGCAGGGTTGTAAAGTACTTCCCTCATCATCATCAACAGTTCCTTGAATTCATTTTCATGTGGTGCTCTGTGACTGCTAAAATTAGGAGTGTTTCAAATAAGCCACTAAATGAGTGCTAAATTTATATCCCTATTGAGGACAGAATTATGATGTTTTAAATAAGGCATTGAACTGTGAGATCCCATCACTGTTCTAGTGAAGTAAAAATTAATAAACGTGCGCTGGCACTTCTTGTGTGCCAGGCCCTGTCCCAGCAGTTGAACGTCGGTTAGCTTACTCCTCACGATAGCCTTGTGAGACAGATCCAATCACTCCCTGCTTTTTCAAAGATGAAGAAGAACTCTGTGGGACAAATCTATTCATTCAGCTATTTTTCATAAACTTTATTTTTTAAAAACAATTTTACCGGGTGTGGTGGCACATTCCTGTAATCCCATTACTCTTAGAGCCGGAGGCAAAAGGGTTGCAAGTTTGAGGCCAGCCTGGGCTACATAGTGAGACCCTGTTCAAAAAAATTAATTAAAAAAAAAACAAAACCAGAAGATAGTTCTGAGTTCGCAGCAAAGTTGAGGGGAAGGTACAGAGGTTTCCCACCCCCGTCTCCTGTGTGAATATCGTGCTGGACCCTGCAGTTGTTATGCTTGGTGACCTCCATGGTCACGCACTAACACTCAGAGTCCCTGGTTTACATTCACCTTCACTCTTGGTGTTGCATGTCCTGTGAGCGTGGATGACTGTACAAAAACTTGCACCCACTATTGTAGTGCTGTAGCACTTTTAGTGTTCTCTAAAAACCTGCTCTGACTATTCATTCTTCCTGCCTCTCTGCCATCTAGCAAACACTGATCTTCTTACTGTCTTGTAGTTTTACCTTTTCCAGAATGTCATGTATTGGAATACCCAGCACATAGCAGTTCATTTCAGCTTGTTCCACTTAGGCATTTAAAGTCCCTCTTTCTTTTTTTATGGCTTCATAGCTCATTCTTGTTTTGATATTCATTGTCTGGCTGGATCACTGTTAGTTAGTTCACCTACTGAAAGATATCTTGGTTGCTTCAAAGTTTGAACAGTTACAAATAAACGTCTTACTCAGTTTTCAGGAAGGCAGAATGACCCTGAAGTTGCTTTGTTTTAATGAAATCCAGTAAGAGAGTGCATGTGGAGTTTAGTTTGGCTTTTACACATAGTTCTCCAAAGAAAAGGCCATATTTACCTAAATATTAGAAAGTACAGTTTTATGATTATATGGTTTTACTGTTTGTATGTGTTTTTAACTCTGGCAACACTTCTGATTATATGCTTTCATTTATTTTGGGAATAATCTGTAGTGTGCCCAGAATATACAATATATATAATTGAGAAAAACAAAACTTTATTATTTGGAGATTTATACATAGATGGGAAAAATAAATAAGCAGGGAAAGCTGACCCAGAAGTGGGGATAAGTGTCAGGAGGTAGGAAGGATGCAACAGGAAGGGGACTTTCCAGGCTGGTAGTGTCTGCTTTTACCTGGTAACTTCCTCACTGTCTTTGTAATGCTCAGTTCCAGGACCTGCGCTCTTCTAGATGTTTTATTTGAGTTTTAAAATGACTCAAGTATCTTTCTAAGTCACTGGAGCTCTCAAACCCAAATTCCATGAAGTATAGTGCAGTATAGACACAGAATTCTGAATCATTAACTCCCTTGAAATTTTCATTTGAGTCCTTTGTGTGTATTGGGTTGCTTGAACTGTAGTGGAATTTCGAGATCATTTAGATAATCTCCTCATTTCACAGTTACGGCAATCGAGGCCCATCAAGGAGGCATTTGAGTTGAGTGGAGAAAGGAATAAATTAAAATCAAAGTAGTTAATTGTGAAGCCCAGGAAAGGGAGAAATAAGAATGAATAATTTACACAGATTTTAATAAGACATTTTAATTTTTAATTGTGGAACTTGATTTTTAATAACAAATTAAACATAATTTAAAATTATTTTTTTAGGATGGCAGGAAATGGAAGCACTGCTTTCTCTGCAAAAAGTGTGTAAAGCCTTGTAAGTATTGAGAGTTGTTTAAGATTCTGTGAAAACATGTTTGATGGTTTTCCTTTATACGGTTTTTACTTACTTGCATTTATAAAGGAAAAATAATTAATGTATAGCCTTGCATTAGCTCATCTGCTTTCTGATTTTCATACTTACCTGCATGGACCTTCTGTCTTTCATAAGGAGAATGCCTGCTGCCCTGTATCAGTGTGACTTCTACCTTGACTGTTCTAAGAGGACACTGTGCCACCCTGCCAGCCTCTGTTGTGACAATGGCTTTCATGGCTCATGATTTCTTGGGGCAGGAAGGGCTGAATTTGTTGCCTTGTAACTGAACAAAGTTAGTTGGTTTACATCAGATTCTAAATTCTTTATTTTGGTCTCTGTAGCAAAATTAAAACTAGCAACGTGGGCTGGAGATATAGCTCAGTGACACAGAGCCTGCCTGGCAAGGCTGAGGTCCTGAGTTTGATTCCTGATTTCACCTCCCACCCCACCCCTCAAAACACTAGCTACACAAGCCAACCAGCCAGTGTTTTTGGTTTCTTTAGGGTTGTTGTGTTTTGTTTTGTTTTTTGAGATGTAGTCTCACTATGCAGTCCAGACTGGCCTCAAACTCCCAGTGATCCTCCTGCCTTGGCCTCTTAAGTGCTGGGCTACAGGCATGCCCCACCATGCCTGGCAAACCCTGTTTGAAGTAAATGTGATCCCATGCATCCTACCTTAAAAGTTAGTAAAAGGCAAAATGGCATTAAGTGAACTTCTAACCTTAATTTTTATTTACAGCCTGGATCCACTGTAGCTTTTGCAATCACTGTGCTGTCTCACATCATTCGTGTGAGGCCCCTAAAGATGGCTGCTTTATTTGTGGTGAGCCGGGTCACAAACGCAGCTCTTGCCCTAACGTCGGCATCTCGAAGAAAAACAACAAGTTAGTCACACTCTTTTATTTGCTATAAAATGACCTTTCCTTGTGTGCTGTGTGTGGATCAATCCACAAAAGTTCACAGAACGTGGAGATTGAGACATGCTGAATGAATGGTTATTTTCACTGTTACTTACCATTCACATAGATGGGGAAGGGATTATTTGCAGATTATCAGATGGTCAGATTTAATATTATGTGGAAATTCAGATTAGGGTAAAAATACGGAACTATCACGTGATTTGTTATTTTAAAAATTTAGATTAATATTAAAGTCTTTGATGCTTTCATAACTTTTGATAATTATAATTATTTTTCATTTGCTTATTTATTTATTTTTTGGCCAGTGAAAAGTATTTTTTTTATTAAAGTCCAGCCACTTGAATTTTGCCTTCTATTAAATTGTCACTTTCATTAATTATTTACACTGAGTAATCCAAAGTAGAAGTGGAATTGTAAGCAATTAAATGAAAAATCTTATAAATATTCCTTCGAAACCTTCAAAAATAGAGTACAGTCTGATAGACTTCCTGGGCTAGGATTGATGTCATTTGCAGTGTCATTCAGAGTGGAAATAGGAGTTAGTGACATGCTCAGACCTTAGCTCTGGGAATTTATGACACATGGACACTGAAGTCGTGCTTGATAACAGTGTAGATTGTAGCCTCTTCCTTGCTTTCAAATAGCTAGTGTATTTGGTAGTGCCACTTTTTTTAAGGAAATCATCTAGTGTCTTTCAATATTAGATTTTATCAGGTTTTGTTTGCTTGTTTTTTGAGATAAGGTCTTGCTGTATCCCTGGGTGTCCTGAACTGGAGACCTCACTGCCTCAGCCTTACAAGTGCTGGCATCAGAGCCATGTGTCACCATACCTGGCTCAGATTTTACCAGTTTTAATTCCAGTTGATGATCTTTTAAGAAGTGGGATGTTTGATAATATCTCTAGAGACTGCTAAATTCCTGTTAACAGTGCTTTGAAAACATTTTTATAATGAAATTGATAAGGCAAAATTATTTTTCTTTTTTCTTTAAAAAACTTTACAAGGTCTCACTGTGCAGTTCAGGCTGGCCTTGGGCTCACTTTGTAGCCCAAGCTGACCTTGAATTTGCAACAATCCTGCCTCAGCCTCCCAAATACTGGGATTATAGTCATGCGCAGCCATGCCAGGGCTAAAAAATTTTTAAAAATTTTTTGTTGTCTGCTTTTGAAACAAGGTTTCACTGTGCAGTTCAGGCTGACCTTGAGCTCATTTTGTAGCCCAGGCTGGCCTGGAACTCACAGCAATCTTCTTGCCTCAGCCTCCTAAGTGCTGAGATTTCAGGTATGTGTTACCACACTCGGCCATTATTTTTCTTAATAATTGTAAAAAAAATTTTTTTTAACATTTTAGTGTATGTACCGTGAAAGATCTTTCAATCTCATGCTTTTTACAGCTGTCTTACATTTTTTTCATGTTGTAGTTTTCGTTTAGATGCAGACTAGAATGGTGCTGGCTCCCTCTTGTGGTGAAAGATCATTTTACCAGTTACATAAATCTACCCTTTAGAACACAAACACTAGGTCAGTTTAAGTGCAAGGCGAAATAAAACAGTTAATGACATATATTCAGTCAGTTCATCACGATTCAAAGACTTTATCTCTGGAAAATTTTGTTTATCTTCCTTCTTTTTTTGTTGACTGTATCCCTTAGTGAAATCTCATTCACTTTTAGTTCTGCTTGTGAGTAGATGAACAGAAGTGAAATGTAAATTTTGTATACAGGGATACACGGCTTCATTGACTTTTCTGTTAGAGATTATAATTTACCTCATCAGATTTGCTAAGTCATTATTTATCAGGAAATTTCCTACTTTAACAAAACAGCTGGGGAAGGAAGAGATTTACATAAGGAGCACAACATAGTATAAAGATAATAGTTTTATTTTACAAGGTACTCCAGTCCACAGTGCAAAATCTAAGTAGAGAAAAATACAGAGTTCTGCATAATGATTATATGAAACTACTAGTGCTAGCCCATATTTATTGAATGACTACTACACAGCAGGCATTTTGTATAACTGAAGAACTTACACTCAAGTGCATAGTATCGGGGTGATTAAAAGTGTGAGTTCTGGGATCAGGCTGGCCTGAGCACTGTCTTCCTGTGTGATCATGGTACTACAGAGAGCCTCACTTTCTGAACCAAAAAAAGTCAGCGGCTGGGGACATGTTTGCCCAGTCTCCCATCTCCTTGTCACTATGTCTGTATTCGCGAGGCCTAACATACGGTGCCAAGTGAGCAGAAAGTGAGGCCTTGTCTGTGAGAGGGTCACATGTTCCAGCTTCTGTCCTGGGCAAAGCAGGAGGGCAAGCTTGCTGCACATGAAAGGGGACCCTGGAGAGCCAGGGAGGTGCCCATGTGTACCAGTGCCAACTGTGCTGCCTGCTGTTTGGTTCTTGTTAGGGTCCGTGACAAGACCCGCCGCCTAGAGCCCCTGGCTGAGCAAAGCAGTGACTTCCCAGCGTTGGCGCGTCTGTGACTTAGTTCAGAGAGCACCAGAAAAAGGAATCTGTTATGTTCAGGGTGGGTGAAGTGATTTTAGAAGGCCTGGGCTTCATTTTGAAGTGAGGCTTCTAGAAAATAAGGACCACAAAAGATGGGCATCCTGTGTGGCATCTGCCAGGACTTAGCTCTACAGGAGAAAGGGGAAATTAGCTGCTGGGCTTATGAAATGGGCCTTTTCAAGTGTGGTCAGGTTTTTCTGTTGTGCTATTTCATTCTACGACCTCTGCTGTCACATGTATTATTCCTATCCTAAAAGATGTGATTTGGGGTTTGGAGATTGATGTGCCTAATTAAGCAGTGTATCCCCCCCCGAAAAAAAACCCCAAAACAACAGAAGACAAATCCCAAAACAAACCCATTGGTGTGGCTGTTTACCTCTGTGGTGTGTTTGTCCCAGATACTTTGTTCTAAATCCATAGCAACCATCTTTTATAGAAATGTCTTTTCTCAAGTGTTTTGCTTAGTCAGGCTTCCGTTTCTTTGCTGTTATGGTAGGATACTGAGGATTTATGCTTACAGTACAGCAAATTGTTTCCCTTCTTCTATTTTCTTATTTGGTTAGCTAGTTAATTAAACTTCAGCATAATTACATAATTCACTGTGCTCATTCTAGAAAATAATTTAGCACCTTGTTTTTCAGAGCCGTCAGAAAGCAGAAGCAAAGGAAAAGTAATAAGATGAAAATGGAGACCACTAAAGGACAACCCATGAATCACACATCTGTTACAAGGAAAAAGAAGAGGAGGGGAAAAGCCCATCAATATCTCTGCTCTTAAATGTCCAGTGACTTGAGAATAAGGAAGATTTACAGTGCAACCTTTGATGCCATTTTCTGCAAGTGCTACATTGGACTTAAATTCAGTGGCTTTCAAAGGTGCTGCCCCTTCCTAAGCTCAATAATAGACACGTGGCGTTTGCTGGTTTATCGTCCCCTCTGCCTCTCAGAGACCGGGTGTTGTCCTCCTCCGCTGGTTTACCAGCTCTTTCTGCAGGCTTTGTATCATCTGCCTTAAATCTTCCCCAGCCTTACTACTTTGGCCTCTTTTGTCTGAAAAATGGGCCTCGTGTTTCCATTTACAGTGTCAGAAGAAAATGAAAATGGAAACCTGTGAAATTTGTTCACATTGAACACAAAAATATGTTGATGTGGGTATGAAATATTTTGTTAAATAGTAAACAATGGTTTAAACCCCTCTTTCGAAGACCAGTCTGTCACTCTTAGTTTGAATCTGGAGGCAATGGAAAGAATTTTTACAAAGGCACTCTAAAGATAGAAGGATTAGCCAGGCATGGTGGCGCATGCCTAAAATCCCAGCACTCATGAGGCTGAGGCAGGAGGATTGTTGCAAGTTTCAGATCAGCCTAGGCTACAAAGTGAGCTCAAGGCCAGCCTGAACTGCATAGTGACATCCTGTCTCAAAAAGTAAAAAAAATATATATATATATATATATTCCCCCCCAAAAAAATATACGTGTGTGTGTGTGTGTGTGTGTGTGTGTGTGTGTGTGTGTGTGTGAAGTTACAGTTATATTATTGCCCGGGGCCGGGGTACCAGGGATTAAACTCAGGACCTTGTGCTTGCCAGGCAGGTGCTGCGCCACTGAACTGTATCCCCACCCCAGTTATATTATTAAAAATTAATTTTTGCAGTTCTTGTTACCGTTGTCTTCTTACTGGATAGAATTCCTAGATGTCCGATGGATGAGACATTGTGAATTAAGACTTGCTCGTCACCTTGCCGTCTTCCCCCCATGCTGTCATTTTGTCTCTGTAAATGTAGACGGTGACAGAGGTGGGATACTGACTCAGCTCCTCATTCCCTTCTGACCGGAAGGCCTGGCTGCATGGTCTTGGCCCGGTCACTGGCCGTCTAGTGGCCCTGTGGCTTCACTGTCGTGATGAGGAGTGTCATAGCTGCCCCTCAGCTGTTGGTGACCATGTAAGTGAGACACCTGGCTCTCACTCTGCTGTGTCACGGGGGAGGCCAGCTGCCAGCAGGGCCACAGCTCTAAATTCCCAGAACAAAAATTCCCAGAACAAGCGCTTTATCTCCTCATTTCTCCTCGGGGTGTCTGACATTATCTCCTTAAGACTGAATAGTTGTGAATGACTGAAATTTGCATAGTGACTTTCTCTTGTTCCCAAACAACTGGGTAGAGCCAGTGTGGAGGTGTCTTTGGCGTGAGCTGGAGCTCTGTGAGTGCTGCACCCCATCTGGTACTTAAATTTCAGGTGAGCTGGGACTGTTTGATAACATGGTATGGAATATGTGGTCCAGCTAATCAGAGAAGTGTTGTATATTAGGCAGCATCAAAAGATGAATTAAGCTTTGGGCTTGTAATAAAAACCAGAAGATGACGCAGAATACTCAAGGGTGGTCCAGACCAGTAGGGCGGTGGTGTGCATCTGGTGACATAAAAGAGGAAGTAAAACTCCATGATTTCAAGATCAGACATGTTGTTTTAGCACTGTTCTTGTTTCCTTTCTGTGGTGCTTGGGATGAACCAAGGACTGTGCACACGGTAAGCAAGGACTGTGCCCCACTGTGCCTTCTTTGGCACTAAGCTACATTCTCCAGCCCTTTAATTTTTTTTGTTGTTCAGTTTTGAAACAGGTTCTTGTTTTACCAAGTTGCCCACACTGCGATCAAACTTGAAATCCTCCTGCCTCAGCCTCCCACAGTGCTGAGGTTATAGGCATGTACCCTCCCACCCAGCTTCAATGGTTATCTCATCTCTACATTCTTCAATTTTAAAATAACATCAGTTGTAAAATGTACCATCGAATCTGCAGTCCATCCCTGCAGACACAGCTACTTGGGCAGCTGAGACAGGGATCCCTTTCTAGAAAAAGGGTGTCAGTAGGCAGGGAAAGAATAAAATAAGGGCCTCACTAAGGAATTAATAGAAAATCTTACTAAATAAGAGAAAGTGGAGACAAAGATTTGTAAGTGGGGAAGAGAAGAGGGGTTGAAGGGAGGGTAGGGGAAGGGCAGAAAAAAGAATCCTCATGTACAGGTACAAATTCCCTGTGATGGATGTGATCATTAGGTACATCTAAAAGGTACCAATAAAATCTGATTAAAGAAACATCTTCCTAAAAGCAGCTTTTGCCTCTGCAGTTAGAGTCAGTGATTAGAAAAACAAAGATGGGAAAAGCAGTTAACATAAGAATTTATCAGGAAGGGTTGACAGCAGGGATGAAGCCATAAACGTGGAAGACCAGGGTAAGCAACCCCTTACATCTCCAGTAAACCACAGAGGAGACCAGAAGCAGCCTCCTGCAAGCTCTCAGTTAGGGTGTAGAGGCCCGCCTGTACGTTTATTCACAGATGTGTGTCCCCACTCTAGGGTCACCGTGTTTCTGCATTAGGTGACTGACATCTAAGCTGCCCCCACACTTACCCAAGACAGAAGGGCCTGGATCGGAGTCACAGTCGGAGAGTCAGCCAGTCTGATGGTGGCGAGTTCCAGGTGCCCACACGGGGGAGGGGTCAGCAGTGCTAATAAAAGGAAATGCGACAGAAGATTTGCCGTTCCAGGGCCCCTACTCTACAGAGTAGTCATCTGTCCCCCTCTTGTCTTTTCTCTAAACTCCCCATTTTTTAATCTGTTACTGGTGCTGAGTTTACAATCCCAGTTGGCTGCGGTTCCAGCAGAGCGGTGGTGCAGGTACCCCAGACGCCGTACCTTCAGCTCGGGAGTTGCCCAGTGTGAGTGCACAGTAAGACCCTGTCTCAAAAACAAAAAACAAAAAGCATTGATTTTATTATAGCTGCTAGCTTCCAGGCAGAAAAAAGAAACACTTTCATTAATTGTACAAAATAATTTTTAGATTTTCTCATCTTAGGAATACTGACATATTAGAGTTGAGTAAATAGACTTAGTTATCATCAGCAATGGTATACTTTAAAACCATATTGCCTTCCTAGAAAATTAAAAATAGACTTTGGTAACTGTGTCCTTTGTGTGAATTGCTGGGGTTACAGGTGTACACCATTACCTGGCTCTTCTTGCTTATATTAGAAATTTAGTGAGATTAAAGTATTTTGTAGGCCCCAGTGAACCTATTTCAGGATTTTTTTTGTCTTCATGAGTCCCATACTTTGTGTATTTCTCCAGTACTGTAAGTCCCAACTTAATGTGTTCCACTCTGGGAGAATTGTTCTTAAGTTGGATTTGTCTGTAAATCGACAAAGTGAGTCTTATATATAGTTGTGACAGTTCACAACTCTAACGTTCATAAGGCTGGGACTTACTGGGGCTTACTATATCTGCCACCCCCAATTTTTGTGGTGCTGGGGATTAAACCCAGGGCCTTCACCCTGAACTATATTCCCATCCCTTTTTTGTTCTGAGACAGTGTCTTGCCAAGTTGCCCAGACTGGGCTCAAACTTGCCATCCCCTTGCCTCAGCCTCCGAGGCTTTTGGCCATGCCCCATTCTTTTTTCTGTGCTACACCTCCTGCATGGCATATGTCCCAGCATCCTAGCGCTTTTTGAAATTTTATGAGGTCTTCAGACTGTTTCCCGGGTCCTACTCCTTTCTGGGAAGTGTTCTGAGAGTCCTGATTCCAGCCTAGCATGTTTCTTACATCTGAAGCACTTAAATTCACGTAGTATTTTATGATTATATTTACAAACTTCATTCCTCTGAAAGATTTAAGAGTCGCAGTTTCAGCACCATTTTATCCATTCTTCCATCTCTTGTTCCTTGTGGGTACTTTGTAAAAATCCGATGAAGTAATGGAGTTTTCTAGAGCAGGTGACAGTAATGCCTGAGCCAGGAGGCTGCTTGCTTTGGTCTGCTCCCTCGAGAGATGGACTGAAGGAAGGAAGGCGGGAGGCAGCAGGGGCCTGTCCCACGTGGAGCCTGTGAGTGGCCATGTGCCTGGAGAAGACTGGGAGCCTTGGCATTAAGTCTTCAGACAGAGAACTCAGCTTCAGGGTAACTTTAAGAAAAATGCCTGAGCTGGGCATGGTGGCACACACTGATAATCACAGCACTCTGGGAGGCTGAGGCAGGAGGATCTAGGTTCAACCCCAATCTAGGCAATGTGGTGATTTAGCAAGATCCTTTTTCAAAATTAGAAAATACTTTTTTTAAAGAAGGACATTTACATTGGGAATGTCCCAATGTAAAGGCACTGGGTTCAATGCCCAGTAGAGGGAAAAAGAAAAAAACCTTTACATTGATATCTGGTCCCTTTACATTGATATCTGACTCCCAGCATCTGGGAGAAATTTGGCAAATTTTGAAATACAAAGCCATGGTTTATAAACCTGATTTGCTGCCCGTGCCACAGTGGCCATCTTGTCCTTATGTCCAGGGGAGACCTCTGGCTGGCGAGATAAAAGTGTGTGCATGTTTTCATTTCTATTTCTGTAATGTACTTAAACCCTTCCCAGTACTGTATCAGGAGGGCGTCAGGAACTCGGTCTGCCCTGTATGGATTAGAAGCCGTCTCCGGCTGGGGCCTAGCCCTTACTGGTTCTGCTCACTGCGCTCACAGAACTGTGCTGAGCACATGGTGACATCAGGGAGTGCCACCTGTGTCACGTGACCTCAGTTAACAGGAAGCAGGTAGCCCAGATAATGAGTTTTTCCAGCAGTGGGTACTCATGAATACCAGCGCAGTGAGTGTGAAGGCCATTTTATAGACTGCTTTGTACCTCAAAAGCTTAATGGTCTATCACACCTAGAACTACCAAAGTAAGGAAAGTGCCCCAAAATGTAAAGAAATCTAATTTCACTTACTTGATGTGATTTTAATTGCAACATTAGGACATGGGTTAAATTACTTGCGGGTCAGCTAAGAAGGTCATTGCAATCAAGTGAAGATAAGATCTCTACTGTTTGATTTCAGCCAGTTTAGAATAAATGTTAACTCAGCAAGATTGAGGAAAATAGCACCAGAAGTGAGCTAGAATATCTCAAGCTGTTAGAGGTAATTTTTCTTATTAGCTGGGCAGTCCAAAGATTCTCCAACATCTTAAGTTGCTTGATATGCTGCAGGCTAGCAGAGGGGGAACCGTGGGTAAGCTCTATGAAAGGAAGCCCCAGAGGATGGAAGGAAGTCAGCCAGGACCTGCTTGCTTAACAAGGATAGAAGAAACCTAGGTTGCTGCCTGTGAACTCCCTAGTTAATATGGGAGCCAGGTAAATCAAAGGAAATTAAAAATACCTCTGATCCTACCCTGTTCCTCCAGTGGTGGGCTCTTGCATAAATAGGTATGCAGGTTTGTGCTAAAATGTCCCTCACAAAAATGGAATTGGAGGGCCAGGGATATAGCTC
Source organism: Hydrochoerus hydrochaeris (assembly GCA_004027455.1). Taxonomy (NCBI): domain Eukaryota; kingdom Metazoa; phylum Chordata; class Mammalia; order Rodentia; family Hydrochaeridae; genus Hydrochoerus; species Hydrochoerus hydrochaeris. The sequence goes on from PVLA01004927.1 coordinate 52,538, forward strand.
AGTGGCACAAGCACCTGCCTGGCAAGTGCAAAGTTATGAGTTCAATCCCTGATACAAAAAAAAAAAGGAATTGGAAATATGGTTTTGTGACTGACACTTCTTCATAAATGTAAACATCAACTTACACCAATCACTTCTAATTTTCTAAGGATATATAATTCATATTAATATGTAATTACAATAATGTGCTGTTAGTATGTTTAATACATTGCTACATATATTTTCCTAAACACATGAATACTGATCATGTAGCTCAAACGAGTCAATACACATTCAGTTAGTTTGTGGGAACTGAATCCAAGGCTTTGCACTTCCTAGGGAAGTGCTCTACCACTGACCTACACCTCACAGCTTGTTTTATAAATTTTATTTTGAGACCAGGTCTTGCCAACTTGCCTAGGCTGGCCTTGAATTTGTAATCCTGCTGCCTCACCTCCCAAGTAGCTGAGACTGCAGGGGTGTACCACTGTACCCAACTCTTGGATTGTACGAAGGATTAGGCCCAGGGCCTGGCGGCACTATAAGCAAGTGCTCTACCATAGGGAAGTCATATCCTTAGTGCCTGGTCTCTGAATTTCTTTCCTAGAACAGCAGTGGAAATGGTTGTGGAAGTGTTGGAGTTAGGGCTTACAAGGGAAAAAGATCTAAAACAGGACACATAATTTATAGGATTATTTTATAATATTCACCCAAAGAGTCAAATGCAAGAGTGTAGGAGATCTGTCCACACTCTAGAGACCCAAAGCATCCAGCTGAGGGCCTGGATCCCATGACAATGTCTCAGGCAAGTCTATCAAGGATCTGCACTGGGAAGGCCCAAAGGTCAATGGTGAAAGTTAGAAAGTCTGTGCCAGTGGGATGAAGGATCTGTGCCAGCAGGCTGAGGGATCTGCACTGGAGCCAGGAAGCTACTCTCAAATTAAGGACCAGAGCTCCCCCAAATAGAACTGCAGCCATCCTCAATGACAGCAAGGACCTGAGTTCCTTCAACAGTGGTAGCTGCCAAGTTCATATCAGGAAAGCCAGCATGACAAGCTTCTCCAGGAGAATCAACAATGCACCAACTTCCCCTTCAGTTCTCCTTTAATGCTGTTGGCAACAATCCTCAGGTGGGACTTCCACAGCCAGAACCATGCTGATTCAGTTCAGCTGACTGTTACAAGTTAGCCATTAGTTGTTAATCCACAACAGGCACAAAGACAAAAATACCATAAATCCATAGAATTTAGCCTTACTCTGCCAGATGGGACATTTCCTGTCTTGTAAAATGGGTTCATATTTAAAGCTATCCCCCTTCGGTATTGGGGGTTGATATATTGAACATTATGATTTCTTCAGCCACATCATTCCAGCCCTCTTCAACATTAACCTATCACGAGTCTTAGGAGTGAGAGGGTAATCTACATGCTGTAACCCTTGACAAGGAGTTTTTTTTATCAGCCTAAACCAATCAGAGTAAGTCTACCACTTGTCAGTGATTGATAGGCTTTGATAGGGGTGAGTCTAATTACAATGCAGCTCAAGGTTTTTGTCTCCTAGTTTTGTCTCATCCTCTTGCTGAATAAGTAAGAACATAGCTCCAGCTGCTGTTGATAGTCTTCCAGTGGCCACAAGGGAAGCCAGCCTTATGACATGACCATGCTGGATCCAGCCTATCCTGAAGTTTTCCCTACTGCTGCACTTCTAATGTACATAAGTTAATACATCTACATTATAGTGACTCTGTGTGCCAGTTGTTTTATTTGATCAGTGTTAGTGATAGAACATCTGGTCTCACTGATGCTAGGCAAGTTCTCTACCATTGAATTACACCCCCAGCACTGCTACTTTTGGCAGATTGAGTCAAGTATTGTGTGCATGCCCAATGAATATAATTATGGTAGAAGAGATGTCCTAACATCAATGATCACATTTTTGTGTACTAATTTGCATATTTCATATGCTTCACCTATTGTGTAATTTCAGAATAACAGCCTTTCAATGGCCTGAAGTAGTCACTGTTATATTTTAAATCTAGTCTGCCCCAAGAGTCTTGTTTTCATTACTGGGACCTGGTTTAAGGGGCAGGTTCACTGGGAATGTGACCTAGAAGTGTGTATTCTTGTCCCCAGATTTCCCTTCTCTGCTTCCTGGTTGCTATGGATACAGCAGCTTTCCTCTACCATGCCATTGCTGCCTTGGAACCAACTAACCATGGACTGAAGCTACCAAAACCATGAGCCAAAATAAACATCTTTAAATTATGGCTGTCAGGTATTTTGTCCTAGTGACAGGAAAGTCACTAATACAGAAAATTGGTACTAGAGAAGTGGGGCAATTGTGGTGACTATATTAATTACCATGTGATATAAACGTCTTAGGAAGTGATTTTTGGAAAGGAGGGGTTTAGAAAGATTTGGAAATGCTGTCCAGAGAAACTGTAAGCCAAGCATGATGGGTCATTCTGGTGGAGCTTAGGAGACCAAAATGCTAATATGAATGTGAAAAGTAAAGGCCAGGATCAGAATGTTTCAAGTGTGAGTGAGGATTACATTAGAAACTTGACTAGAGGCCATGTGTGTTTCATGCTGGCAAAGAATTTGTCTACTTTTTGTCCTTGTATTAAGATGCTATATGAGGCTGAATTTAAAGGTGGTGACCTAGTTTACCTATTGGAGGAAATTTCAAGGTAGCCCAATACTCAGGCTATACTGTGGATACTGCTGGCTGCTTTTAGCTTGGTTTGCAGTTAGAATCAGGAGCAAAAAGCAGAGCTGAATGATTTGAAAAACTTGCAGCCTGGCCAGAAACAAAGCACCTATAAAGCTGGGGCTAAGGAGACCATGTTTGGTGAAAAGATTAACATTCAGAAGAAGCCAAGCATTTTGCATCAAGACATCAGGAGAGATTCCTTTAGGGAATACCAGGAAATGACCAGGGCTAGTGGTGCAAGCAGCTAGCATGTGGTACTTATACAGGAAATAGGTGGGCCAAGACTGCACCTATCACAGGGTTTCCTGCTCATTCATAGCCACCTACAGAAGTGTATCCCTGAGTTCAGCCATCTAAGCATCAGAGGCAGCTGCAGCCATGGTCCTAGGGGACCTGGCTACTACTTGAGCTTGCTGTCATCCACGTGGCTTTTCAAATATGTCAAATTCAAGAGTTGTGGGGTCATGGAGGCTTCTATCCAGATTTCAAGTGTGCCTCTGAAAGCATAATGCATGACATTGTGAGAGTGAAGCCAGGGGTTCACTGGGGACTCCAAGAAGTTGGAGATGCCAGGAATGTGGAACATCAATTGAGAAAAAACTGCAGATATTGAGCAGAGCCAACCCAAAAGAGAGGCCATGTAGGTGATAACCAGTAAGGCAATAAGTTTTGGACTGCCCAAGCCCTCTGGAACTCACTTCTCAACAAAACCTGCCCTGGGTGCCAGACATGGAGCTACAGGGTTTAATATTTGTCCTGATGGTTTTTAATCTTGCTTTGATCTGATTCATTGTTATCCCTGTCTTCCTCCCTTTTTGGAATAGGAATATTTACCCTGTGGAATATGTTGGAAGTATTTAACTTCCCTTTTGATATTTACAGGGGCTCACAGCTAAGCAGAGACATTGGACTTTTCCGCAATGCTAAAACTATTAAAATTTTGGTGACTCTTAAGAGCTGGACTAAATGCATATTGCATAATGAGGTGAACACAAGCCTTTTTGGGCTGAATGTCATGGTTTAGTTCTAAGATGTCCCCCCAAATCTCATGTTTGGAGGTGGAGCCTGGTCAGAGGAAAAGGTCACTAGGAGCATGCCCTGGAAGAGTGTATTCTTGTCCTTTGCTCCTCCTTTCTCTTTTCACTCCTTTCTTCACTGCCATGGACTGTGCAGCTGTTCCCTGTCATACCCTTCCACTGTGCCCTTTCTGCCTAGGAGCCAGGTAAAATGGACTGAACTCACTAGAAACTGTCGGCAAAAATAAACCTCCCCTGGTATTTTGCCCCAGTAATAGGAAAGTGACTCATACAGTCACATCCCACAGAACTCCTTCCTTCCTACATATGAGAGTCTTAAATCTTTGCTTAAGTCAACTTTCCCCCCTTCAGCCTGCCTTTCTAGCTGCCTGATGACCATTGTAGATAAATTCTTTCAACATTTCCATTGGAACACAGTGCTCACTGAACTCCTTTGCTGTGCTCCAATTTTTTCATTCCATGCCCAGTTACTACTCTTAGCTCTGTCCCCAGCCAACCAAAAATTCTCCAGCCCTACCTCAGAGTCTCAGCTCTTTCTTCTCATTTCCCTACCTTAATCATTAATCAGTTCCTGCTCTACTCTGGGAACACTTTGGGAATCTGTCCTCCAGCTTTAGCTAGTCTTTCTGCCATCTTTACACCAGCAGTACTTTCCTTTCTACGGCATCACCCTTATCATAAGAGTTCATGTCCTGAATAACCAGTGAACCAGTGTGATGCTGTCACACTTTCCCCTTCTTCCCAACCTATTGGGAGTCACTTGGCCCTCCAAGGTCCAATCCCATACTGTTAGAGTGTAAATGTGCTAAGCTATAGGAACTGGTGTGAGCTAGTTGTAAACACAGAAACAGCCTAGTAGCTAAAAGTTGTTTCTACAAAGCCAGGTCTTGCATTGTTTTTTCTCCTCAAACATTAGGAGGAGGATATAAAAAGCATAGAATTATGTAGTCTACTTTCGGTTTGCCCACCCTCTTCCATATGTATAGGTATATATATATATATATATATATATATATATATATACACATATATGCACATATATATTCTTTTTCCCTCCTTCAAAACCACTGCTGCCTGATCACAGGCCTTCTCCTTCCCTCCTGATTCTGTTCCACAGAAACGCAAATGAACTAGTTTGACAACATGGTATTTTTCTCAGGATGGGGATGGCAAAGAAATTAGGTAAAGCCAAAATCTCCTTTATAGGGCAGAGGAGGAAAAAAGATTGTGACACCTCGTGTTAGTAGCTCCTTCCTGTGGCAACTTTGGATCATTTCCAGTAGCAGTTTCCACTGCCCGCCAACAGGCTAGGGACACAGAGTTAGTTACCTGCAGCACAGGCAAGGAAAGCAGGAAGAAGTGTGTCTGAGAAGGAGTAGGGTGAACATGAAGTCCGGAGATAAGGACAGTGCCTGAAACTAAACAGCTACTTGAACATTTGTCATTGAGTCAATGAATCTGTTTCCGCACCGACTTCTCAGAGTCCAGATCCAAAGAGAGCAGGAAGATGAGGTCACAGAAAGGTGCAAGTCCTGCCGCCTGTTTGCTCTTAATAGGCAGCGAAGAATCCCGGGGATGCTGCGTTCTCTCCCCAGGATGGTAGCCGTGGGGACTGCGGAACATGCGCTCACACTCCGTGTGCGCTTCATAAAGGAACCGCGGATGGGTTCTGATTTACACGCTTTTTTCATTCCATGCCCAGTTACTACTTTAGCTCTGTCCCCAGCCAACCAAACACCTGGCCGGGAGCCGCCTAGGCAGGGTCCGTGTCACAAGCATTTATGTAGCTCTCCTCCTCTCACATTGTAAGTGTTCAGCTCGCTGTAGGGTAAATCCAGCTTGAGTCCCCAGTCCTCACTTATTACTACCAGTAAGCTGTGAGATGCACATTTAAACGGGATTTGGAATCAAAGCAGTACTTGCCTCTGTCAGGGAAGGTTTAAGCAGTACCCCCTAACTTGGCTGCAAACTGGAATCACAATACCTTGGTCCCATTTTTTAAATTCATTCTGTCTTAATTGGTCTACGATGTGGCCTGGACAGGGGGAATTTTTTTTAAATGTTGCTGAGCAACCGGGGCTGATAACTATTAAGGAGTTTATAGTATTTCTGAGGCTGTAAACTAAACTTCTAAAAGTCTCTTCCCCCACAGCTGAGAATTTCCCGGGGAACTTGCCAAGACCGGCAAGCGTGCACGCATGCGCACGCAGAGGCAGGCGTACACACCCACCTGAAGCCCGGCCTGAGGCCTAGAGACCCCACTCCAGAGCCGGCACTCGCCCCGCCTCTTCCCACATTCACCCCGCCCACCCATGGGCCCGCCAAAATCCGGGTTCGCCCGGCCCGCCCACTGCCCCGCCCCACGCGCTCGCCTTCGCGCTACCTTCTTCCTCTCGCGAGGAAACCGGCGCCGGAAGTTTTCGGAGCGCGAGGTTGGTTGAGGGACCTGGAGGGACTGAAGAGGCGCAGGGCCTATTTGGCCGCCCAGAGGCTCTCGTTGGCGTCGCCCGGGTCGGTGCTCTTTACAGGCGCCGGGTGGCCGGGGTCGCCGCCGACCTGTCACGGGGGGTTGTCGCCCGGCCGCCCCCATGTTGCGTTTTCCCACCTGTTTCCCGTCCTTCCGGGTGGTGGGAGAGAAGCAGTTGCCGCAGGAGATCATTTTCCTGGTCTGGTCACCTAAGCGGGATCTCATTGCTTTGGCCAACACCGCGGGCGAGGTGAGTGACCTGTTTCCCCTCTGCAGGCCTGGCGGACCCTGCTTGCCTCGCTCCTGCTCGCAGGTCGGCTGCAGACTCAGTGAAAATGTAAAGCTGTCAGTCAAATATGATTTCTACACCCATTTCACCTATTACATGCTTAAATAGTTTTCACAGTTTGACAGAATCCCACAGTCCTACACCTGTGAGTCGCTTTCATTCACTGATTTGTATCTCTCTCTTTTTTCATTGATTTGTATCTTAAAAGCTCATAGCTGTCATCGCGCATGAGCTGGAGGCAGTAACAGATCCACGATTCCCAAATCTGCTTTCACTTTAGTAGCAGAATAAAGATGAATGGTCAAGTGTATCAGCAAGTGTACATGTACATGCATGGAGTTGCCAAAGAGGAGGTTGAAGGTTTTATGGCCTGTTGACCAAAATTTTATACCTGGACCTGATAGCCACTTTCTTTTAAAATGACTACAAACATCCCAGCTCACATTGTGTTACGCGTCATCTCGTGTCACCCAATTGTACCCAACTTTCTGCTGCCAACTATGATCTCTAGACAGCAATACTGGAAGGAAACTTCACCTGGGCCTCTCCTCTGCGGGCCTTTTGGCCGTTTTCTGCATAGTGAGCAGGTGAAAGTTGTATACAGTCAAGTTTGGAAACTACATTAGGTGGTAAGGAAAAGTTAGCAGCCAGGGAAACAGCAGCCTGCAAAACTGCACCACCGTGTGGTCTGCTGTGACTCAGCCACTAGGGTGACAGTGTCTAGTTTTTCAGGGCCTTCCATGGATCTTCTGGTGTCTGTCCTCTGCTCTGGAACTCTGCCGTGGCTCTGCAGCCAGCACAGATCGTGTGGCCAGGGCAGTGGTAGGGGAGGTAGGGGAGGTAGGGAAGAGGAACATTGCACAGACAGGTGTGATGGCAGCACCGTTGCTTCCACTTTCTCTAAGCAGCAGCAAGGGCATAGTCTAAAAGTGGATATGGGGAAGAGAAAGAAGAGGTAGAAAAGCTGACAAATGTCCCCAGTGGACCAGGAAAGCCTAAGAACACTGCCAGTCAGTGTTAAAGATTAGTGGTCTGGTAATTTGAAACTTCACCTCCTTGTTTTCAGTGGTTGTGTAGAAGCTGGAAGGAGGGCTTAGTTTCAGTGTGCGAGGAACCCAGGGGCATCATCTTGATATTCCAAGGTGTCATTTACTGATGTGGAAAGAGAAATGTAGAATGGATAAGTGACTTGTCAAAGATCCAGGACTAGAAAGTAGCACAGCTGAAATTATATGCCAAGTTGTCTGATCCTAAGTTTAATTCTTTCCGTGTATATCACAGCTACTGTTTTAGGGCTGTTTGTGTTATTTCTTTCTTATTGTCTGTTTCTAGGACAGCCTTTTTATTCCTTTCTGAAAGGTAAGTCTCCTGTTGATGTAAAAGACAGGAAAATGTATAGGGTGCAAGGTTAAATGGTGTTTTCTGATTTTTCTCATTTCTTTTAAAATACGTTACAATCATTTAGACACTTTAATTTCTCTGTCTGAGAGCTGTTTTACTTAAAAGAGGTATATAGATTTCTTTTATTTTTGGAAATGGAGTTTTTAATTTTCTTCCGTTATGTTTTAGGTTTTACTTCATCGACTTGCAAGTTTTCATCGAGTTTGGAGTTTTCCACCAAATGAAAATACGGGAAAGGAAGTGACCTGTCTGGCTTGGAGACCAGATGGCAAACGTAATGATAATATTGTGAAATTTATTTTTTATTTTCATAAAGAATATTCTGAAAAGCTGGATAAGGGAGGCTGAGGCAGGAGAATGACAAGATCAAGCCCAGCATGGGCAGTTTAGCAATATCTTGGAACCTTGTCTTAAAATCAGAAATTTTAAAAAAGAATTAGGAATATAGTTCTGTGGGAAAGCTGAGTTCAGTTCCTAGTACTGCCAAATAAAAAGGTAGATAGATAGCTTCCCAGTACTGCCAAATAGATTACATAGAGACAGACAGTATTCTGTAAAGAAGGTTATTTACACAAATCATTAATCCTTCTCAGTGTACATGAGAATTGTGAGTTCCAGCTTTAGAATTCTTTTTTAGAATGCTTTAAGTTTTTCATAAGAACTCTGATGAATTCTGTCACCTAATTCTTGATAAAGAACACTTAACTTGAGATCTGTTTTCTTGGGAAAGATAATGCTGAAATTAAATCTAATGGAACGGACAAGATGCTTTGGCTTTGTTCTTTTCTGCTTGCTTTTTTGTCCTGCAACCTTTGGCCCTGGCACCGCCTCTCTCTCACCAGTTAGTTCAGTACCATCATGGCCTTTCTTTCTCTAAAAATACATTAGAGCAGGGCGTGCTGGCACACACTGGTAATCCTAGTGCTTGGGAGGCTGAGGCAGGAGGATTGCTGTGAGTTCAGGCCAACCTGGGCAATGCTGTATAAACTTTATGAAAACCAGAAAGAACTTTGTGTGATTAGGTCCTTACATTGATTCTCAGAAGCAGAATTTCCAGAAATGCCTGCAAAATATTGCATTCATTTTGCTCTTTCTCAGAGTATGTGTAGAGGATGTGTAAAATTAGAGAACTTTATTTGTTTTTTTATGGTGCTGGGGATCCACCAGTTGCATGTGAGTTACGTGCTTTACTGCTGAGCTACACCTCCAGCTGTGGGGCTTCTGTAAATAACATCTTGAGGGCCTGAATTATTTGGCCAATAACACAGGCTCTCAAACCATGAAAGTCAGTGTGTGTTAAGATGTATTTATTTATTTTTGTGGTGCTGGGGATCAAACCCAGGGCCTTATGCATGCAAGGAAAGAGCTCTACCAATGAGCCACAATCCCAGCCCCAAGATGTGTTTATCATTAAAAATATGTGTGTGTATTTCTTATGCTTTTGGATAAAGCAGTTTTTGTCAAGTAACGGTTAGTTCAAGATTGTTGTATGTTGTTTTTGGTTTGGTTTGTTTTTGTTTTTTGGCTTTTGGTGGGGAAGTACAGTACAAGGAACCTTGTACCAGAACCTTGCACTTGCCAGGCAGGCACTTATGCCTCGGAGCTATATCCCTGACCCTGCAAGTTGTTTTTAAAGAGGAGGCTGCACTGGGCATGGTGTCACACCTGTAATCCCAGCTACTTGGGAGGCAGGAGGATCACAAGTTTGAGGCAGCTTGGACAACTCAATTAGACCTTGCTTCAAGGTAAAAGTTTAAAAAGGTCTTAGGAATAGCTCAGGGTGGAGCACTGGCCTAGCATGCATGAGGTCTTGTGACCAAATCCCTAGTACCACACCAAAAAAAGAAGGAAAACAATAGAGAGGAGGCTAGGATTACCCACATCTCGCAGTTTCCTGTGGTGGTATGTGGGTGAAACTCACTTTACACATTTTCCCCATCCCTCGTTTTTGAGATGAGACTCTCAGTCATTGCCCAGCAAGGCCTCACACCCGTCCATGATCTTCCTGTATTAGCCCCAGAGTATCTGGGATTACAGGCTAGAAATTCTTAGATTTGGATGTATTAGGAAGATATTAATGACTGTGTAGAGAAACTAGGTACTATAATTATTTAGCACAGTTAAAGGAACAAGACAGTGTTTGATGGCCTTGTTTCCTGTTAGAGGTTAGAAACAGAAGAGGCATAAAGAGACTTCTGAGAACACAACAGACGGAGTCAGTGCCTTCTTTTTTTTTTTTTTTCCTGTGATCCTGAAACCAGGGTTCATATATGGTAGGCAAGTGCCCTGCCACTGAGGTGTCTCTCTAGCTTGTTATTTTATTTTGAAGTAGGGTCTTACTAAGTTCTCCAGGCTGGCCTTAAACTTTGTGATTTTCCTGTCTTAACTGGGCTTCTTCCTATGCTTACGAAACTTGCGTGTCATAATGATAGAGTGTAAGTGTTTTTCTGTTGACACCTGTTTTGTATTTTCTGTTGGATTCAGGATTTCAGTCTAGAGGCTGATGTTTAAAATGGTAAGTGCAGCAGGTCAGAAAATACACTGTTTGTGCAGTTTCAAAATAAACCTAGATAGCAACATAATTGTATGCAATGATCTTTTTAAAGTATTGAAGGGAAAATGTATATGTCATATAATTTCTGTGATTAAGATGTGTGTAATGTAGTAAAACTGGGCAGTAAGTAAAAATGCCTATTTATTTTTCTCAAATGTTATACTAATTCATTGTTTTTTCTTTTCTTGTTCTAGTTTTGGCCTTTGCTCTGGCTGACACCAAAAAGATTGTTTTGTGTGATGTAGAAAAGCCTGAGAGCTTGCACTCTTTTTCCGTGGAGGCTCCTGTCTCCTGCATGCATTGGATGGAGGTGACTGCAGAGAGCAGGTGCAGAGAACTGTGCAGGGTCCCGAAAGGACACGCAGCAAAGTTTGTAGCTGTGCCTCACTCTGAGCATTGAGTGGCTGTGTGATGCATTTCAGTTTCGTTTTGAGTTTATCAAAATGTTTCACTGTTGTGTTAGATTTTTTTTCTTTTCTCCTAAAAAAATCTGGTTTAGTACCAGATTGACAATGCCTAAATGACTACGATTCTTCTTGTTTCTTTTTTTTGTTTGTTTTTAGTAGTTTATATCAATGGTTTACTTTTAAGTAATACTAACTCAAATTACTGATTAGGATATTGTAGTTCTGCTTTCTCTTTCAGCGTTTATTGTTTAGAACGTGGCCTTTTGTATCTAAGTAAATATTCTTAGAGTAGGAAAAGTGCTCAACTGAGTGTTCTGCTCTTATGCTGCACAGGTTGTTTCTGTGTCAGTTGTCCTCGTATTTTCCTTGTTTCCTAATGACAGTTTTGCCTTGTTCTTTGCACCATAATGCACCAGGCTTGCAGTGAACACAGGCTGACTGGGTCAGTGAGTTTCATTAGTGTAAAAATATTTTCCTTTTTGGGGGAGATGTGGTAATTTTTTCCAATTAGCTTTTTCTTTCCAGTTAAGTTCCACTGAGTTAATATCAGATGAGCTTATAAATCCTGAGTGATTTTTGACAGCTTTCCTAAGGGGATTTTAAAGGACTGGATAACAAGAATCTAGCCTGGGGTTTGAAATTCGCTCTAGGTAAACCAGAGGGATTCACCCATCATGAATTAATCAGAGACTGCACATGGTTACATGAGTGTTTAGAAAGCAGAGAAACAGCGTGCTGTGTAATTCACATTGCAGCCTGCTTACCTGCTAAGTGTGCTCCCAACACGCTTTCTGCCGAGAGGTTTCTTGTCTCTTTTTTTTTTTTTTGATACCAGAAATTAAACTCAGGACCTCATGCTTGCCAGGCAGGCACTGTGCCACTGAGCTAACTCTCCAACATCTGCTGAGAGTTGAGAAATATTAGGTGGCGATTCCAGGCTCTCAGGACAGCTAAATGTTAACTGGTGAAAATATAATTTCCACATTACCACTTTTGCACTTGCTCAGTCACTTATTTCCAGCTTTATTTTGGGGTAGAATTGACAAAGAAAAGAGGATTAAATAAGACTGGGATTACAGGGGTGGTGGCGCATGCCTGTAATCCCAGTGCTTGGGAGGCTGAAGCAGAAGGATCGTGGAGAGTCTGAGACCAGCTTGGGCTAGAAACCGAGTTTAAGGGCAGCCTAGAATTACACAGTGCAACCCTATCTCAAAAAAACCTCAAGATTCAAGATACACCTGCCAGGTGTCAGAGCCTCATGTGTATATAAGCCATAGAAACGGTAATTAAATAATAAAATAATTGCAGTGGTCTATACAATTACTGTTATTATTTGTTCTGAGGATCAAGCTCATGACCTTGTGCTTGCCGGACAGGCATTTGTGCCACTGAGCTGTACCCCCAGCCCTTTGCAATTATTCTTAGTACTCAGGTGTTTAATGTGGATTCTTAGAGTTAAGAAGTCATAAATGTTCAGTCAGTAGCTGAAGATTGTATATGTACAAATATATTTCATATGATAAGAAAACTTGAATAGTATTACATTCATTCCTCTAAATAAAGAGTGGGTAGACAAATTTGCTTTTTTGGTTTCTTGAGACAAAGTCTCACTATGTGGTTCACGCTGTCCTTGAACTCACTATGCAGGGCAGGCTGGCCTCAAACAGTGATCCTCCTGCCTCAGTCCTCCCTAGTGCTGGGATTACCGGAGTGTGTTATCACTCTGGTTGATTTGTTTTGCAAGAAGTAACAAATCTGTACTTTTTTACTTCTCATCTGTTGTTAAGAGTGACTGTTTTACAGTGGTAAAATATTCATGGCATCTATTTACTTGGTAATGTTATCAAACTGGAGTCTTTTTCATAAATGTACATTTCTAGTGGAAAGAAGGAAACCCTTTGCTGCTGTGTAATCCTGGGTTTCCTCTCCCCGCATCAGTGTCCTTACATCCTTCTATAATGCCGAGGATGAGTCAAACCTTCTCTTGCCCAAGCTTCCCACACTGCCAAAAAAGTAAGTAGCAGAGTTTTACTTCTTTGGAATTAATCTTGAAGACTTTTTCCTCCACTTGTATCTGACAGTTTTTTCAGACCTTTCAAAAAATGGATCTCTATTAAAATATTTTTACCCTTGTATCTGTTTTTCTCTAGTTATAGCAACACCTCAAAAATATTTAGGTAAGATACACCTTTTTTTGATTTCAAGTAAAATAATCTTTTGTTATGATTAAAAGATATCATTGACAGATGACCAGATTTATTTTTATATTTTAGTGAAGAAAATTCTGATGAAATTATTAAGCTCTTGGGAGATGTCAGGTAAATCTTACAAATATCTTAAGTCTAATTTCTTTAAGTTGATATTTAATTCTTCAGAAGTTTCAAGAACAAGTCTTTCATTTGTTATGTTATTTGATTGTTACATTGGCGTTTTTCAACTATACGCACTTGGTAATGTTTGTCGTTTTTATTGTGTGGTCTTTCATTTTGTTAAGTTTTAGTGCAGTGTTCTTTTCTATGTTTTAATAAGAAGTATAAGAATTTCTAAATTTTAAACTTATCCAAGTTCTTTAAGCTTGTTTAATGTTTTATATCATATCCATGATAAAACTGACAGCACTTTGTATTAGCTGGAAAACGATTGTTTTATTACTGACTTCATATAAATATCATTGTTAATGTTATTTTATTGTAAACTAATTTTTAAATATTTTATTTTTTGTTTTCTGAGTCAAGGTCTAGCTATGTGGTTCAGGCTGGCTTTGAACTAACAGTGATCCTCCTGCTTGAGCCTCCCATGTGCTAGGATTTCAGGCATGTGCCACAATGCCTGGCCTTGAGTTTTTTTAAGCTATAGGAAATTTATCTTGCTCTTTTGAGAAAAAAGGATAAGTGTGATAAGACTGGGTTTGCTTGGCTTTTGCTTCTCTGCAGAGGACCTTGCATGTAGATTGAGAGCAGGAGCAATTGTAGCTTGGTTTAACAGCTTGAGCACCTTTGTTGTTGGTCCTCAGCTTGTTGCATTATTATTATTTAGGCTTAATATTCTTGTCCTTGGAGGAAGCTCCGGATTTATTGAACTTTATGCTTATGGAATGTTCAAAATTGCTCGAGTCACAGGGGTAAGTTTCTGTTTTAAAATTTTCTATATTGTTTCTCTTAGAATATAGTAGCACATTTATTTGTAGAGTAAAAATAGTTTTTTTTTCCTAGTTTCAGATCACTCTTAAATGTTTAGAGGATAATTTTCTTAAAAAGATATAATAATGGTGATATGATCTCTATAGAAATCAGAAGCTTTGATAGTCAAGTTCTTCTTCTTAACAAAAATATTAATGCAGTCCACTCAGCGTGGTGTAATATTGCACCCTAACTATAAGAGCTGGAATTTGTGATTGGAATGTAATGAAGTCATCAAAAGCAGTCTTACGCCCAGTGCTGAGGCTGCCCCAATTGCGAGTCTCAGTCTTCTCCAAAGGTTTTTTCACCTTTTTCTTTGCATCCCTGGAGGGGTAGAAGGTAGCACAGTCTGTGGACTCTGTGTCTTCGGCAGCTGCTGTGGACCCTTGATGGATGTTTGTGTCCCATGCCCAGGCAGGATGTGGGGCGGGCTCTTGCCTTCACCTGCCATGCAGGTCTGGTAGGAGTCAGGATGTGTGTCTGCTTTGTAACACTGAATTTCTGCTTCCCATGTTCAGGCAAGTGCAGCCTGGCATTGTCACCAGAGGTACTGAGGGCCGTTAACTATCTTACAGATTGCTGGTACTTGTCTTGCGTTATGCTTATCAAGTGATTTGAAATCACTATCAGTGGTCACAGAGGTGTCTACCGGTGGTGCGCATGAAGTTTCATACTTTCAGGTGGGTATTGGAACCTAATGGCAATAACAGATAAGCTGGTATTTTATAGGTCATTTTTTTGTTTGTTTTTCTTTTTCTGTATTGGGAATCAAACCCAAGCCATCACATGTGGTATGTTCTCTACCACTGAACTAAACCCTCAGCGCCTGCAGTTTTTTCATATCTATGTCTCACTGTATTCTAATTGTCATCAAAAGAAAACAAATCTGCTTGGAGTTTCTGAGTCTTGTGCACTGGATGTCGTCACAGCGATCCTCCCACTTCAGTGCAGTTTTCATAGAAAGGGCTTTGGTGGTGTAAAGACCATGCTGATAGTTACTAAGGGGGCCAAGGATACAGCTTGGCGGCACAACACCTGCATGGCAAGTGTCAGGTCCTCGGTATGATTCCTGGTGCCAAAAATAAAAAAGGCATGCTGATAGGTTATTGTACTAGTTTAACTTTGAGACAAGTACAGTGATGTCTCGGTTGTTGAACTCAATTCATTCCTGATTCACTTGTGAGCACTAAAAGGTCTGAGAACTAAATGTACTTTTCCCATAAGAAATAAAGGAAAACCAAACAATTGGTTCTCGTGATGCAAAGTACATTTATACATTTGTTTTTTCAAGACTAACAGATTTCACAATTACTTTTTTCTTTAACTCTATTGTGGTTCTCAGTTTTCCTCTTAGCTTTTTCTGCAACTATTGCTTTCTTTGGAGCTATGGTTATGATATTTTGTGCAAAAAACACACAGTGGCAGATGTTTTAACGCCAGCTCTACATGTTGTCTGGGTAAGAGCAGCGCCTAGGTTGAAGTGTCACTCCTTTGTATCCACATCAAAATGCAATGTGTGAGTCAGTCTCACCCTATATCGGGGAGGGTGGTTTGGTTTTATTTTGTTTTGCTTTGCTTTGCTCTGTGACAGGCTTTCACTGTGTAGCCCAGATTGGCCTTGAGTTCACTAAATAGCCCAGCCTGGCCTCATACTTACAGTGATTCTCCTGCCTCGGCCTCCTGAGTGAGTGCTGGGATTATAGGCATGCACCATCATGCCCAGCCCTTGTACAGGTTTCTTAAAGTTAGATTTTCAGTTTGACTATAGAGCAAAGTCATGGAACTTGAGCAGATAGTTTTTGATTTTTTTTTTTTTTCTGTTCAAGTAGTGGAAAGTTTGAACTTGGGAGCCCTTCAACAACTGAGGTATCACTGTACTGTGTTTTCTTAGAATTTTCCCTATTATTATCAGAGACTGCTATTTATTGATCACCTGAATATGCCAGGTACCGAGTGCTTCAGACTTAGTGTGGCTCTGGGATCCTCCCTATTTTATGGCGTACACAAGCACTGCAGGGCCTGCTCTGTGTCACGGTGTCAGGAAGTGCTGCTCATGTAGAATGACCACTTAATACTGAGAAGAACTTTGCTTACTGTGTGATGCTTATTTTATAGCTTGACGAAATGGACAGGCTCCCATAGAGTATTCAGATTTTAGCTTTGCCTTGCCAAGAAATCATCCCAGAATTTTCATCTTAAATATTCCATCCATCTGCCTGAGTTCCCTAGAAATCTCAAACAAAAGCAGAGAGGTAAAAATGATGCCTCCTGGCCATCTCAGTGTCACAGCCTTGAGTTTCAGTTCTCTGCTGCACTGGTTCGTGATCACTGCTCATCTTAAGACTCAGAAACTGTGATTGCCAGGATGGCATTTGGGCTGCAGTAAAGTGGTTCAGTTTTTCTGTGACGTTTGTAATAGATACTTTTTAGTGACAACTTCTTTGAGATATAACTTATATAACATTGATAGGTATTTTCCTTGTATTTATCAATAATCTTTAATTCCTCATACTTCCATGACAATTTTAAACATATTAGTGGTCATTTATTAATTTTCTCATAATAATGCTACAAAACAGGTTGTTCAGTTCTAGCCGAGTTGCAGGGACTGAGTGACCCTTGCAGTCCTGCACGGGCCAGGAAATCTGGAAGTCGTGCTCTTAGTCCCAGACAGTTGCTCTTAAAGGGGCTGAGTGAGTTATCACAGTCTTTCTGATCCCTAATGAGACTCTTCACTAAATCTCAGGATTTGATTTTGAGCTGGGCAGAAACAATTTGTCTTTAAAATAAACGAATGAATCTGACTGTGACTTACCCACTTTATTTTACAGCTTGAAACTAATCTGTTGTATTCCTTCTTACCTGAAGTAACTCGGATGGCTAGAAAGTTTACTCACATTTCAGCTCTTTTGCAGGTTCGTATTTATGGCTTGCTTTATGTATTTACTAAAAGTTTCATAAGGAAAAATTTAAATTTTATTTTTTAAAGCTTTGTGGAATAAAGATGTTTAGCCTGCTAATCTTAGAGGTGTTTTTTTTTTTTTTTTTGTCTTTTTGAGACAGGGTCTCACTATGCAGTTCAGGCTGGCCTTGAGCTCACTTTGTAGCCCAGGCTGGTCTTGAACTCTCAGTGATCCTCCTGCCTCAGGCTCCCAAGTGCTGGAATTACAGGCATGAGCCACCATGTCCGGCCTAATCTTAGAGTATTGACTAAAGCAAGAAAAGAAAATTTAATTGAGGATCTAATTCCATTCCCCTATCTACCACCTCCAAAAGAAAAGAAAAATAGTTTAAATCGCTTTACATGTTCTCATAAATAAAATGCCACTTATATTTTATTGCAAATGAAGTATGGTGGAAAACAGTCTTCCTGTGAGTTAGCGTTTACTGCACCCAGCCCAGATTAGCTCCCGTCCCCTAGGTCAGCAGTTGGGGCTGTGGAGGTCTGTGCCAGCCGGGTGGGCGGCTCAGGTGCTGTCCTGTGGGCTGCAGGTATGTGGGGCTGCTCTGCTGCTCCCCCCCCCCCCCCCCCGCAGGCCTCCCCGAGATCGTGTTGCAGGGAAGCAGGGTGGGAGCGGCAGTGCACGCGGCCTGACTCGCAGGCCCTGGGCTCAGTGACAGTGTTCTGCTGTGCGCCGTGAGGGCCAGACACAGCCAGGCCCGAGGCGAGGGCTGTGGGAGTGGGCTCTGCCTCTGGATTTGGAGTAGCTGCAGGGAGCTTGGCATCGTTTGCTGCTGCTGTTGATCTCTCAGTCTTTAAGTTACTTGATATCACAGGTTTCCAGAGCTCAGTATCTTTCTCATTTATGTTTTGGTACTGGGGATCGAATACAGGAGCCTTCACTTTGAGCTGCATCCCCACTGCTTTTTAATTTTTTTTTTTTTTTTTAATTTTGAGACAGACTTTTGCTGAGTCACACAGTTGCCCAGGCTAGGGCTTTAGTGGTGATCTTCTCCAGCTTATCCTCTCAGAGCACTGGAATTACAGGTTTGCGCTACTAAGGTCAATATCTTTTCGGTGCTGTTTCAATAGCTGAACAAACTAGCATTTTCACAGTTACTATACATAAAATGTATCTTGTGTGAAACATTTGAGCTGGCCATGGTGACACATCCCTGTAATACCTGTGCTTGGGAAGCTGAGGCAGGAGGATCCCTGGGAGTTTGAGGCCAACCTGAATTGCATAGTGAGACTGTGTCTCAAAACAAATAAAAAACAAAAACAATAATGAAAAAACTTGATGGTATTTGTTTTACCAAATATAAACTTATTTTTTTTTTAAAGCTAGGGATTGAAACTAGGGCTTCACACATGCTAGGCAAGCCCTCTGCAGCTGAGCTACATTCCCAGCCCTATAAACACGTTTTATTGTAAAAGTCTAAGAAAAATTGAATGGTTTATAGTTTGGTGGTTATACAAAGTTAGCTGCACTGTTCTCTTTTCCTTGAACTTAGTTGAGAGATTGAAAGTAAATTTCTGGGACCTTATAAAGACCTTTTACATTCTTTGTGATACTTGATCATAAGAAACATTATGTAGTTGCCTTTGTTGGTTTAAATTTTTTTTTCTTTTTTTGCTAATAGTATATAAATTTGTCACTGACATGTATGTGTGAAGCATGGGAAGAAATACTGATGCAGATGGATTCCCGTCTCACCAAATTCGTGCAGGTAATGTAGCTGAAACTTTTCAGGGAGAGAGTTTAAAAGTACATAATCCTGTGTTTACTTTTTTGGGGTGCATGAGAAAAAGCAGGCTGATTTGTAAAGGGCTAAGATTCTTACTCCTTTCAGATGGCTTGGTCTAACCTCAGTATTATCTCAGAGATTTGCAAAATGGGCTCCGTCTCAGTTTCCCACTGCTGTAGCAAAGTGCCCGAGTTGGATAACATAAGGAAAAGAGGGTTGTTTTTCTCTCTCGCTTTTGGTGGCTAGAAGTCCAAAACCGTGCAGCCCCATGTGTTCTTCTGGTGAGGAGGGCATTGTGTTAGGAGAGTATCAGGTCACTTGATGGGACGGCAGGAGACGCCAGAGAGGAGTCAGCCCTGCTCTTCGTAACAGAGCAGTCTCAGGGGCTGCCAGCCTCCCTGAGAATCCCTTGCTGGTTTCCCAGGCTGCACCCCGGTGCCCTAACCAGCTCCCACACGCCCACCTCCTAGGGGTTCCCTCTCAGCAGTCGCCAGCACAGGAGCCTTGGGGACACAAACCATCCAAACTATAGCAGACTCTGTCCCCAGGGCACAGGCTGAAGTGTGGCCCTGTGGCTTGGAAAGTAAGGCAGGCGTGGAACCGCCGTCTTCCACCACTGGTGCTCAGATGTCTGATTACAGACAGGTCTGAGGGAACAGGAAAAAAGGAAAGTGTATGCCTATACTTTAATATAGTATAAAAATACTTAAAATTTAAAACATGTGAATTGGATTTTCTCTTTTCATTTTCTTAGGAAAAGAACACAACCACATCAGTGCAAGACGAGTTCATGCATCTGCTGTTGTGGGGAAAAGCAAGGTAATGAGCTCAGGTTAGGGGCTCTTGCTTTGCTGCTTTTTCTCCCTTGTTCTCTTTATCCTCCTCTTTTTTTTATAGCAGCTATTTATTTCAAAAGTAATTGTAGGGCCAGGGATTTAGCTCAGTGGCAAAAGTGCCTTCCTGGCAAGTGTGAGGTCATGAGTTTGATCCCCGGTACCCAAAAAAAAAAAAAAGTGATTGTATTCAGTGTAAAATATAAAGCAGAAAATTTTTGTACATAAGAACCAAAAAACCAAAAAAGGTGCTTATCTTTCTGGGCTTCCTGTGCTCATTTTTAATGTAAATGTGATCATTATGAGTTTTATTAAATGTATAAAAATTTTGTAATTTTTAATGTCACCAAACTAATCTGTTCCTTTCTGGGACCTTATAAAGACCTTTTACATTTTAAGAGTATTCCAGGGTTGGTTTGGATTTTCTTCCAGAGCTTTTGTGCGGTTTATGTTTTACACCTTTCCACATTCCAGATGTGGTTACTTGGTTGTGTACTGTGGCAAGCTGACTCCTTTTTCCCTAAATGATTGAAGTGCTGTCCAGTGTGACTGGTTGAGTGCTAGCTCTGCGTGCTGCTCTGAAGGGCCACGTGAGCATACAGTGTGTCCTCGTGTACGTTAGTCTGTTTCTGGCTTTTATTATTTCCTGTTTGCTGTCCCTTGATGAGTACATCAAAAGTCCTCAGTTCTTTTTCTTTGTCCTTTTGAGACAAGGTTTCACTATGTAGTTCAGGCTGCCTTGAACTCACTTGGTAACCCAGGCTGGCCTCAAACTCCCAAAGATCCTCCTGCCTCTGCCTCTCACATGCTAGGATTACAGGAATGAGCCACCATGCCCATCCAGTCCTGGTTTCTTTTGGACTGTTTATTTTGTTTTAAAATTTTCTTTGTACTTTGAAAATTTAATTTTAAGTGATGTATTGAAGTTTGAATGGAGAAATGACTAAAAACATTTTTTTATTTCAGTGCTGAACTCCAGACGCTATTGATGAACCAGTTAACAGTAAAGGTGCCATTAAAGTATCTGTATTTATGAATATATTCTTAATTTTTTCTTATTTAGAGTGGCATATATCATAGTCATATTCTAAACTTGTTTTTTTTCTCTTAATTAGGGCTTAAAAAAGCTCGGCCAGTCAATAGAGTCATCCTATTCCAGTATTCAAAAGTTGGTTATAAGTCACTTACAGAGGTATGAAGGCAGTGTAGAAGTTTTTGGTATTGCATCCACACATAGATAGCTTGGATATTTTTGCAACCTCTCCATCATCTGGCATTTTCTGAGTCTTCTCGAGCTAAAATTATTGCATTGGCATTTGAGGGAGATCTTGATATATCTAAGATTTAGGTAGTCAGTAATGGTAATTCTGCTTTATCAAGTAGTTTTCTAGCATCTTTTAAGCAGAGTAGACCCTGGCTGGGCTTTTTTCTCCCTTAGCCTTAAAATGTATTGTGAAATAGGGCATATGCACTTTTTTGATCAGTGAATTAAGTATGTTTGTGTGTTAGTAACAGCTTCTTAAACATATCGAATATTTTTTCCTGGGACACCCTGGCAGTTTGTTCTTGCTATCATCATTTTACACAAGAAGAGGCAGAGGTTCCCAGCTGGTTATGTGACTGGCTCAGACTTAGAAGTGTCAGAGCTGAGACTCAGTTCAGTCTTGTAGTTTGTGTTGTTTGTGGTCACAGCTGCCTTACAGAAGCAGTTTGCAAGTAGATGCTGGTGTCAGAATTAGGCGCTGACCCTGCAGGCTGAGGACTTAGCCCATCCCTTTGGGGCTGGCAGCACCTTTTGCACTGCTGGGTCTGGGTCACACTTTCCTTGGAGTGGCTTTTCCCCAGTGGAGCCTCCCATGTGATTCCCAGAAACTCAGCGCCATCTTCCTTTGCTCTTGGGACCATGACCTTTGCATGACTGTTAGTGCTTGACTCTCAGCTTTGTGCACTTTGGTGGCCTTTAGTTTCCCAAACATGCTGTTTTGTCTCCCAGCCAGGGCTTTTATACAGATTTCGTGCCTTTTTTTTTTTTTTTTTTTGGTCTTTTAGGGACAGGGTTTTGCTGTGCAGTTCAGGCTGTCCTTAAACTCACTTTGTAGCCCAGAATGGCTTTGAATTTGCAGCAATCTTCTTGCCTCAGCCTCTTGCGTGCTGTGATGAGAGGCATGCACCACTGCACTGAGCCTAATATATATATTCTGATGACCAGATGATTCTGCAGTTTTTAGAAATAAGTTTTGGCAAATTATTTCTTCTTGTAGAAAGAAAATTAAAGTTGCTTTCAGTTTTTATCTATAGATCTGTCAGACAGGGAGTGGCTGTGCATCACGTTGATGATGGTAACTGATCCCTGTTTCTGCCGTCTCGCCAGTGGCTCAGAGTCTTTGTTGTACCACCTGAGTGAGCTGAAGGGGATGGCTTCGTGGAAGCAGAAGTACCAGCCTCTGGGACTGGATGCCACGGGAATTGAAGGTAGAGATTTAGTTCCTCAGTGTAGTGAATACATTAGACACAGTTTACTTCTTAACGAGTTATTTCTTTATTCATTTGTTTTCCTTTAGATGCTATTACTGCTGTGGGTTCTTTCATACTCAAAGCAAATGAACTTCTTCAGTAAGTAATGGGTTTATCCACAATCATGAATCTGTGAATATTTCAGCTTAAATAATACCTAGCAAACTATCTTGATTTTCTTAAAATGAATGTTTAAATTTTTATCAGAATTACACCTGCTTGTGTAAAATAAGCCAAGCAGTTTATAGGTTATTTCCCTATTTCTGAACCACAGCTGTACTCCATTTCCTGTGTTTATCAGCTTTAGAAGGTGCCTGTCTGATTTTCCTGATCTCTGTTGAGCCCTCTGTGTTCTTGTGTCGGCTGTGCTTGGCACATCGTGCTGTTCTTTCCCTGAGGGACAGGCAGTTCCCCAGTTCCCTCTGACTCGTCGACCACTGCAGCCTGCACCCCTCGGTCTGCAGGTCGCGCTCCCCACTCGCACGCAGCTCTGTCTACTGTGTTCCCTGTCAGGTCAGGCCTCCAGGATCACCCTAATCCACGTGCTGCAGAGTATCCTTGAGTAACTTTAGAAAACAGCTGCAGAAGGTATCACTAGACATCTTTTCTCTTCCTTCTTACTCAGTTGGAGATCTTGGCTGGATTTAGGGTACTGAGGGGAAGTTGTTTTCTCCTAACTTGGAAAGTCTTGCTCTTTTGGATTCTGGACTCTATATAGCTGATGGAGAGTTTTGTGCTTCTGGTTTCTCATTCCTTTGATTTTTTTTTTCTCTCATTCTAAAAGCTTTAGCCTATCCTTGTTATGAAGTTTCACATCAGTCTTTTTAGATGTAGATCTTTGCATTTATTGTGCTGATAATAAAGTTGTTTTAACTCGAATATTATTTTATTATCTTGATAATTTCTTTTTGTCTTTTTAATTACATTTTTGTTCTAGAAATCTATTTGGTCAAGTACTAGACTTCATGAGCTAATCCTCTGTGTTCATATTTTTTCATATCTTTCATACGTTTGTTTTCTGAAAGCATTTTTGATTATCCATTGCTGTCATTCACTAATAGACACTGAGCACTTCACTGTGTTTTAAGTGAGGTTTGGACACTGAGGACACAACAGTGACAAAACTCATAAAACTCTGTGCCCTCAAAGATCTTGTATTTTAATGTGGTTAGACAGACAATAAGCAAATGAATAATTAAAATATATGTGGTGTGTTTAAAAAAAAGATGGATTTTTAGATTAAAAAATAATCTCTTACAGTAAGAGACACATTGCCATGAATCCCCCTCAAAATATTCTTCCTCACTTTACACATATTTTTCCCATCATCCTCGGTACTTTCTGAAGCAGTTCTGGAAGTCTTCTTTTGTGTCTTTAGTTGTACTATTGTGGCTGCCTTGATGTTCTGAATCAATTCAGAATGTTTGCCTTTCATGGTCATTTTGACTTTGGGAAGAGCTAGAAGTCATACTTACTGTGCAGATCCAGTGAGTAAAGTTGATGAGAACACACTAATGTTTTTACGAATCTGCCTTTCCATTGGATGGCTCTTGACAACATTCACTGTGTTTGTTATCACATCTGGTAAAGACATGAAAGTGAACTTACAGAACTGCTTCCAAAAGTGGCAAGAATGATGAGATAAGTATATTTGAAGCAAGGGAGAATATATTGAGCAGAAGTAATGGCAATTTAGTATAGTCATTTTGTAAAATGTAAATATTACCTTATGTTTTACTCACTTTGCATAGTAGCATAGAGTAACAAGTGGTGAAAAACACCAAGTGGGGAAGAGAGGCCTAGGCCGATGGCATGCTGGGGGCAGGAGCTACAGTTTTGTGTGTAGTAAGTCTTCATCATACAAGGGATTGCCCATTCACAGATCTAACTACCCTCAGATTGTAAATGTTAGGAAAAAGTTGGCATCTGTGCTGAAAATATACAGGCATGTGTTTCTTTTCATTGTGCCTAAATAGTACACTGTAACAACTATTTGTATTGTATTTACACTGTAAGTAACCTAGACACGATCAAGTTATTCAGGAGGGTGTTTGCTGGTGATATGCAAATGTCATGCCGATTCATGTCAGGGCCTCCAGTTTCCTGGGGTTTTGGTATCCTGGAGTGGAGGAGTAGTCCTGGAATCAGTGGCCCACAGCTACTGAAGGAGGACTCATGGAGAAAGTGAACTGAGAGGGAAAAGGAAGGAAGCCAGCCCTGTGGACGCTTGGGGGCGGAAGGACAGTGGCAGAGAGCTGGCCAGAGGCTGCAGTGGCTGTGGGCGGTGCACAGAGGGCCTATGCCAGCGAGCGGACTTGGACTTTCACTCTGGGCCAGTTGGAGCCCCTGGGGAGGTAGGAGACGTGAAATAAGGATAAGGCTTAATGTTCTTTTTTTTTTTAATTAGTGCATGTTTGTGATATATAATGAATGTATTTATCTTGAGGAATTGGTACATAAACATATCACACCTTAATCCTTTTTACTTCTCCTTTCCTGCTGCTCCCTCCTAAGACTTATGTTTTAGAAAGACCCCTCTTGTTATCTCATGTAATGCTGAGACTAGATTATAAGCAGGCAAAGACAGAAGTCGAGAGAGAAATGGTGGTCAAAATCTGGATATGTTTTATAAGTATAACAAGATTTGCTAAATGATTATATAGAGATGTTAATGAATATTTTCTAAGAATAAGTTTATCTTCTTACCTAATCATAATATAGTTAACGTATTAGGTTTTTAAACTTTGACTCAGTATTTAAATCTATAGTTCAGTTTGGATTTTGCAAATACGCTGGTAATGTCCAGTACAGTAAGATACAGTTCGTGCTCATAGGAGTTAGTTGCTGTGTCTCTTTAAGCTTGAACAGTTTCTTAGTCTCTCTTGGTCTTTTCTGACCTTTTCTGGCTGCCCACGCTATGCTCTGCCAGGCAGGTGGCCTCTGCCATTGAGTTTTATCAGTCACCAAGGCCTTGATATTTCTGACATTTGTTCTAGTTCTTTTCCACTGGTCTTTATATTTTTGTGAGTTCATAACTCATATGCCCCCCCCCATCATCCATTGTCACTTTAATGGCATCTTAGAAGGTAGAAGGTATAGAATCTGGTACTCAGAAAACAAAATGAGAGGGGAAATGACAGTGTTTTTTCTTTGTTTTTTGCTTTACCACATTGGCTGAGAACAAAACAAAGTGTTAAGCTTTCTGTGATCACCTTTCAACATGAATGAAAGGCAGTCAATGTTTTTGCTCCTTTCAAGAATATAGAACATAGTGTTGTTTTTATTCTGGGTTACAAAAGGAAAAGCTGAGGCATTAGACTTCTGATGTAAAGCCTGGGTGCTTGGGATGGGCTGGGGATTGAGAAAACCACAAAAGGACTGGTTTTTTGTTTTGTTTTGTATTATTTTTCTTATTGTTTCTGCAACAGAGTTTTGCTTATGATGCTTGGTGATGTAGGGGAAGTTGCAGTCTTTACTTTCAAGTGTCTTATTTTGTACAGAAAGGTTAATAATACTGACCCACCTCACTGGTGGTATTGTGAAACTTAATACTTGGCAGAGGGGGCTTGAGAAAAAGGAATGAAACATGCAGTTATTGTGTGTTTAGAGTAATTATCCCATACATGTGGCTTTAAAGAGATCTTTTTGAAAATTCCATCTTTGTATTTAGTTTCATAAAAATGAAAATGACTTACATTTATCATATGTATTTAATGTTGGGGTGCATTTGTGTAAAGCTTAAGAAGTTTAATTTTTGAGGCCTTAGTTATTGTCAGAGTCCAAAGTCAACTTCAGAAAATAGTGTTCATTGATATCAGGGGTCATAATGTAGAATGGATTTATAATGATGGTTTATCTTTTATTTTTGTCTGATTGATGTTTTTCTCCTTACTGACCAGATTTTTTCACACCAAGTATAATACTGAAAACTTTTTCACCAATTTATTTTAGAGTCAGAAAAAGATTTCATAGTTTATTGAATATGGGGAAAGAATCTACACAGTTTGTGATCAGACAGGTATAGCCATTTAAAATCTGAGTTGCTTTGCTTTATTTTTGGAAATAATCAGGATTTGATTTTTTTTTAATTGTGTTTTTATGGATGTTTTTGATTTGTAACATCTGCTGTGCCAAGGGCTTACATGTCATCTGGATAGGGTAAAATAGAGCAGTAGGATTATTATAATCCATGACAATTGACAGTTGTACATGAATGCAACATAATCTTTTTTTCTGATTTCTTTTTATCTTTGTAGGGTTATAGATAGCAGTATGAAAAACTTCAAAGCATTTTTTCGGTGGCTGTATGTGGGTAAGTTAATTGAGTGAAGCATGCTTGCTATTTTAACTTTTTTTTAAAAATTATGGGAGTATTTTCAGTTACCCTAATAAAATAAAAAGATCTTTAAAATTAGTAGTGTGGTATAATAAGCCCCCCCCCATGCTTCACCCAGCTTCAGTGGTTACCAGCATCTAGCCAGAGATATTTCTTTGTACACCACCCACCTAGCTCCCCAGAACGCTGATGCCCACTCTTTAGTATAATTGAAGCTAGCAATTTCTAATCCTTTCTATAGATTGGGCACTTTTTGGTGCTAGAGTTTCAAAAAGTCCTTGAATATCCTCTTTTATATCATGGTCTCTCTGTTTCTAGATCTTTGTAGTCCATGGTGGTAATCATGAGCCAGCTATGATTGAGAGGCTCTAAAATTATGGATTGATCTCCTTGGTCAGTCTAGCTGCTTATTCTCAGATGTTGTGGGGTGTCAGTGGTGGCACATTTCCATCAGCACTTCCCTAGCTGAATACCCTAGCTTAGTAACAGCACCCTAGCTTCATAGCATCTCTAGTGTCTTTGCAGGTATGTAGGCAGTTCAGTTGACAGATACCCATTGATTTGATATTAAATGTTTGTATATTCACTCTATCAAAACTTAGTTGTAAATGGAATTTATCAAAATTCTAAAAGTGTGAAAAAGTAAATTACCTCTCATATGCTGCTACCTTTAAATGTCTGGATCGTCAATTCTAATACTATAAAGGCAGAGTTCATATATATCAGCATGATACAGTTACTGTTGTTTAAGAACTGAATGTGAGATGATATTAACACTTGAAATTCTTGGATTTTTCTCAGTATACTAATGTCAGCCAGAATGGGAAACTAGAGTATTTATCAGCTCAGCCTATTTAAGATCTGAGTTGTTAACTGAAATAAATTGCAGTATTAAAACTGAATGAAACCTTAGAAATCCTTGTTTGATGGGAATCATAGCTGGGTTTTAGGTATAGTCATAGATAATTTAGGCCGTTTCTGTATTGTTCAACCTAATTAGTAAGGACCAGGATTAGATGAGAAATGAGTTACTGCTTAGTCCTGAGATCATAACACTGGAAGGCACAGGGGCTTGGACACAGCAGGAGACCTGTTCATAATCCTGGCTCTACCACCAGCAGTGACACCAGCACTGGCTGTCTTTTCTGTGAAGTGCAGTCTGCCTGCAGGTGGGGGCTTTTGTTATGCAACCCTTAGCACCTATAGTGTAATCAGGCAGCAGGTTTTTTTTTTAATGAATTGTGGAATTATGTGGTAGTGTTTCTCCTTCAGACAGTTTCAAAGCTTGAATTAATTAAAAATGGTTTCTAAAATGATCTGTATTTGTGGAGGTACTTCTGACATTCTTGTTACTGGTCACCTAGTTGAGAAGCATGCTTTGCAACCACAGAAGGACACGCAATGTTCTTAGTCTTGACTTTGTTGGCATAATACAAAAGCCTGCTGCTAAAGACAGCCCTATGGAGGGACAAGAGTCAACTACATATGCTAAGTTACATGCATATATGTAATTATGTGTATGCACACAAATCTTAGTGCAGCAAAAAAAAAAAAAGGCCAAAGGAAGATCACATTTCTTTGGCATCATAAAGCTTTGGAGGAAAGAGTTGTTCGCAGGTTTTGAGAGAAGAAACACTACCAGGTTAGGAGGAGGAGCCCTGCAGGTGTTGTTCCAGCACAAGACTGCAGCTCAGTTTATTGTCTGGAGCAGCAGCAGGTTGAGTTGAGGGGAAAAAAATAGTTTAAAACATTTAGACCAATACTGTAGTTTTGATCTGGAGCATATTTAGAGCTAAGTTTTTTATCCTTTAGTTTTTAAAAGACATAGGTTTTTTTTGCTGAAAGGAAACTTTTCAAAAATGGAAGGTTTATTCTTTGAAACTTTTAGTTTTCCTTTAAAGATCATTTTTTAACTTTGTATTTCCAGCAATGTTGCGAATGACCGAAGACCACGTACTTCCCGAGCTGAATAAGGTAGCGTATAGGAGTGGGGCCAGCGCTGCTCAGCCACAGGTTTGCATCAGTGGGTTCAGCCAGCCACGGATCAGAGATGCTTCAAAAAAACTGTATCTGTGCCCAGCATGCATGCAGACTTGTTCTTGTCCTCATTCCCTAAATGACTTGGGAAATAGCTCTTTGTGTAACATCTACACTATGTGTATTAGTAAGTATTACAAGTAACCTAGAGGTGATTTAAATACATTGGAGGATGTACCTGTGCTATATGCAATTCTTGCCATCTTACATTAGGGACTTGAGCATCTGTAGATTTCAGTGTGTGTGGCAGCCTTGGAACCACTGTTCTACAGATACCAAGGGACAGCTGCATGTTTTCATAATATACTGTTATTTTCCTGACTGAGCTCAGCTTTGCTGGTCTTGTTGGTATGATACTCTGATTTAGTTAATAATTAACAGGATATTGGGCTGTAGACATTAGACAAATCCCTTATGTCTTATTTTTCAGAAATTTGTATGTTTTATATGCTTTTTCAGCTCTCAATCCATTTTATAGCTGTGTAAATTTTCATGTTTGTTTAAGATTTTATAACGTATATAACTTAGTGTCTTCATTCCTTTTCTCTCACTGTTGAGACAAAATACCTGATGCCCAAAGTGAAGCAAGGAAAGGTTTATTTAGCTTGAGTTTTTTGGAGGTTTCAGTCCATACTCAGCTAGCTCCAAGGCAGGGTGGCATGGCTGAGGGGCACCTTTCATGGTGGCTGCAAGCGACACTGCGAATGACAACAGCCAAAGGGCAAAAGAGGGAAAAAAACAGGCCTTCTTCCCTCCCTTATATTGTATGCTGGCTCCGCCCCTTGGCGAGTGCAGCACTCACAACACCAATTCCAGCACTAGACAAGAACCAATTACAGATGCTAGATTTTGCTGCCTCCATGACTGCTTGAGGCTTGGGGGACCACCTAGACACAAACCATAACAGGAAGCACTTTATATTCCTTACTATAACCTCCTTAAATATTAAATATTGAAAATGAAGCACTTAAATTTCAGTACCTTTGTTGAGATCTGGTGAACACCTTTCTTCCCACCTGTAAGGATTGTGTCAAGTGGCCCTAAAGTTTCCCTCAAGATATATCTTATAGCACAGAGCAGAATCTCTGCAGATCCTGCAACTCACAGTCCTCAGCCCTTGCTTAGCTGTTCAGGTAGATAGGTGGTTTTATTGGGGAGCTTTTTTTCAACTTGATTTTTTTTGTCCTTTTTTGTTGCTGATAGATGACCCAAAAGGATATTACATTTGTTGCTGAATTTCTTACTGAACATTTCAATGAGGTAAGAATGACATTTCTATGATTCAGTTTTTTGTTAAAAAAATTATAATAGACCTGAGTGATAAACAGAAGTAATTAAATTTAACCCAGTTGGATGTTTTTTCTTTTGGAGGAGGTCTTTTTGAGACAGGGTCTCACTATGCTGTTCAGATTGACCTTGAGCTCACTTTGTAGCCCAGGCTGGTCTCGAACTTGAATCAATCATGCTGCAACAGCCTCTTGAGTGCTGGGATTGCAGGCTTACACCACCACACCTGGCTTCCCAGTTTAAATTTTTAACAATTCCTTTTTTTAAAAAAACTATTGAACTAATTATTTACTAAAAATAAAGTCTGTCAAGTGAGCTTTAGTTTGTGTGTGTCTTACAATCTGTAAAAGACAAAAGCTACAACTAGTAGCTCTCCTACAAAATATATTTTTTGGTTTAAATTTAAGATCTTTTCTTTTGAGCTGACTTGGTAATTAAATTATGTCTGTTCTTTCTAGGCTCCAGACCTGTATAATCGAAAAGGAAAATACTTTAATGTTGAAAAAGTTGGTCAGGTATGGTCTTGGACTGAACTTAGTTTGATTTTTTTGTTTTGTTTTTATTTTTGTTTTTGTTTTTTGACACAAGGTCTTGCTATGTAGTTGCTGACCTTGAGCTCACATTGTAACCCAGGCTGGTCTCAAACTCACATTGATTCTCCTGCCTCAGCCTCCCAAGTGCTAGGACCACAAGTGTGTGCCACCACACCCGACTTCTTAGTTTGATTTTTAAGTATTAATTATAAAATTTTAGCATAATATGTATTATCCAAAGTTTATGGAAAATAATATAATTTTATTATATTATAGTCCTATCCTTTTAGTAAAATAATGAAAGAGCAACAGTTATGGAGCCCTTTCATATCCTTTCTCTATGATCCTGGGGACAGAGCCCATGCCCATGTGCGTACTATGCAAGTGCTACACTTGCTGACATCCCTAGCCCCACTTTCCACTTGTGCATTCCTCTTGTTCTCTCTTTTTAACTTTTACACTCTTACTAATTATTGAGGACTACAAAGCACTTTTATGTGAATTCTCATCTATTGATGGTAGATATTATTAGATACTAAAAATTACACAGAATAAGCAATTATTTTTTAATTCGTTAAAAACAATAATTATTAATGAAAAATAAGTTAAAAAATTAGTGAAGCAAGGCTGGGGATGTAGCTTAGTGTCACATTACCTGCCTGGCAAGCACAAGGTTCTGAATTCAATTATCAGTACAAAAAAAATTAGTAGAGTGACATTGTTTTATGTTTCCATTTCTCTTTGATCTTCAGCTTAGGAGAACATGGCTAGATTCTCATATCTACTTCCTTGTTTTCTGTTTTGGTATGCAAATTTGGTTCTGTGTATAAGGAAAATCTGGCCTCACACAGATATGTCATTGAAACGAGAAAGAGCTATAATAGATTTTTCAGGTCATTGAGGATATTCTTTGATACTACCCCAAATCATGACAAGTGATAGTGTCTCAGAAGTTAATTTCAATATAGAATCTAAAATTGCATCAGTGAGCTTTCTGTACTCTTATATTAAAATCTGTTCCTCTTCCTTGCACTTTGAAGAGGTCTATTATCCATATGATTTTATAACATTGGGCCTTGGTCATTTTGGAAATTCTGGTTTACTAGTTATGTACCTCTCCCAAGTACTGACACCTGTCATCATACAGTATCCAGAAATCAGATTGCATTAATGTCAGCACTAGCTGAATCAAAAGTCTTCCACTGCTGTGAAGCTGCCAGACACACAGTGGCAGATATAGAGTTCATAATTTTAATTTTTGCTTAAAAGCTTAAATTTTATCATTCGCAATAAATACTGTCAGTTGTTTTGCTCAGAATGACAGGCTCACTATATTTATATTCAAAAAAATATCTGCCAAATACACCCAAGCATGAATTAATCATAGTTTGTTCCCAGTCACTTTTCAAGTAACAAAATGGAACTCCATTTTTAAAAAGTGTTAACTTACAACCACGACTATTTTCTAAGTGCTTTTCCTCAAGATAACTTTTATACTTTGGTATGCAGCAAAAGTATCTAATACATATCTCCTAATTCTTGCCCACAGAATATTGGTTAATACTTAAGAGCTGAGATTTAATAAAATTGTTAATTTAATAGCTCTCAGCCAGGCATGTTGGTGCACACCTGTAATCTCAGCATTTGGGAGACTGAGGCAAGAGGTTCACCACAAAGTCAAGGTCTACCCAGGCTACATATGAGTTCAAGGTCAGCCTGAACTACATAGCAAGATCCTGTCTCAGAAAACAAACAAATGAACAGCAACAACAACAATAATAATAATTTTATAGCCCTGTCAAAGTTTAATGAAACTGAGAATGTGACAGAAAAGAATACAAAGACTGCTAGTGTCATTCAGGGCCAGTACCTTTGACCTTTGGTGAAGACACAGCAGTTTTTCCCTCCATTATCAAATGTCAGCATAGTAGAAGGACAAGTGACATCTCAGCTTGATTATAAAGTTTATGGACCCTGAGAGCACCTGGGGACCCCCATGGTCTGTGACCACACTCCGAGAACAGCTCCCATAGAATTGGTTGACAGTCAAGACTTGTAAAACTCAGCCCATAATTTCTGTGTGTAGGATTAGCCAGGTGTGGTGTACAGGCCTGTGATTCCTGCACTCTGGCCGACTGAGGCAGGAAGACTGCAAATTCAATCCCAGGCTGGGCAACTTGGTGACTTAGACCTTGTGTCAAAATTTTAAAAAGTAACTTAGTGTGAAGGTCCTGGGTTCAGTCCCGTGTCCACTTCCTTCCCCAGAGAGATGGAAATAAGCAGATGAAAATGAGACACAGAGTTTAAACTCAGTGTATGGTCTCTGCATCCACTGCATTCTCATCTTTTTCATCATTTGCAGTTTGTTTATTGTTGGCACTTTGTGGAATTTGGTGACTGCATTTAGAATGGTAATGTCCTTTCAGAGGACTTGGCAGTAAAACAAAATAACTTACTGAATAAGAAAATGTCAGAAATCGTTTGGGGAACCTAAATCTTTCCTAAATTTAAGTATTATTTTTGTATTTCTAGTACTTGAAAGATGAAGATGATGATCTTGTGTCACCCCCTAACACAGAAGGAAACCAGTGGTATGACTTTCTCCAAAATAGCAGCCACCTTAAAGGTATTTCATGAACCAAGTAGACTTTAGCTACGTTGATGTTTGAGACTAGGTTTTCAGCAGATGAGGGAACAGCATGGTCACGTACCTGCTGAATACTTGCTTAAGTTCTTCAGATGTACTTTGCATTTGATTAAGGAACAGTAAAGTAAGAAATAGGGTATGACGTTAACCATGGCAGACAGAAAAACATTCTGAAATTTACTGTGCTTTGATAAATTAACTATGCTGACCCCAAGTAAGATGTTACCCCCTTCTGACACCGGCCAGTCATGATACCAACTGAATGTGTGCGATTAAGTTCAGATCTGACACTATCTGAGTCACCTTCGGACCCCCAGGCCCATCAGTGGGGCTCAGTCCCACCACCATGCCCTCCTCAGCACCAGGTCCCAGTATTACCGCACCTGTGTCTGACTTGGCTGCTCCTCTTCAGCTTGGTGGTTCACTGGAATGGCTCACAGAACTCGGGGAAGCACTCAGATGTCCCAATTGGTTTATTACACCAAATTGAACTCAGGAGCAGCCACTTAGAGATGCCTAGGATAGGCATGGAGGGAGAGGCCAAGTTTCCATGTCTTCTTTGCCCCCGTGTATTCACCAACAAGGAATTCTGGAACCCATTTGGAGGTTTATGGAGGCATCACATAGCCAGGACTGGTTAAGTCATCAGTTGTTGGTGGTAGAACGCAACCTTCAGGCCCCTATGCCTGCAGGGTTTGGAGAGAGGACCTGATTCATACTTGGTTTTCCTGGAGCCAGTGCCAATCCCGAGGCTGTCCCAGAGCTTGACAGAGTTGACTTATTACAACAAGACCTCCCACCACACTTGGCACATAGGAAATGCCAAAGGTTGGTTTGGTTTTGTTGCAGTACCCCAGGGAATGAATTGAGGGTTTTAGGAACCCTTTCCAGGAACTAGGGACAAAGATCATGAGACCACAACAGCTATCACTGTTGGGAGCTTCAGATGCTTGCATGATAGAAATTCATTTTGTCCAGCATGGCTGGGCCTGAGATACTGTGTACAGGGCAGGCCGTCAGAACCATGGAAGAGGCTGGCTTGAGAGTTAGACCGGGGTTGAGTCCTAGCTCTAGATACTTATTTTCACTGGGCAGTTGCCTCAGCCTTTTTGTTTTTTCACCTATAAATTGGAGAATATGGGCTGGGAATATAGCTCAGAGGTGCAAGCACCTGCCTATCAAGCTCACAGCCCTGAGTTTGATTCCTAGTACAGACAAACAAATAGAGAATATAATGCTTGCTTTATATGGTATTGTAAGCAACAGAAATAACAGATATAAAAAGAACCTAGAGGAGTAGGAATTGGGAAGTGATCATGCATCACTTTCTACTGATAAAGAGATCATTTAGTTAGGGCTAGTTTCCTGTCTGTTGTTTTGTTGTAGTACTTTCTGCCATTGCCGTCTCACTGTGGCAGAGAATGGAGACATTATTTCATTAGCTTCCGTTTCCTGAACCGTGCTTTCTTACAGCCAGCAGAACCCACTGTGGGATCTTGGTGGAAATGAGCTTGTACTAAGGTTGATGGTTTTTAGTGGGCTGGTGGTGGTGGGGTTGATGGAAGGTAAAAGGCTGGGTCACTTTAATGAAGTATGTGAGAATCCCACTGGGTGTAGCAGATTATTTTATCTTAATTATGGTTTGCTGTATCTTTTTTTTTGTTTTGTTTTATTTCTGTTTTTGTTTGAAATCAGAAAGTCCTTTGCTGTTTCCTTATTATCCTCGAAAATCATTGCATTTTGTGAAAAGGCGGATGGAGAATATTATTGATCATTGTTTGCAAAAGCCAGCAGTAAGTTTGAAAAAAATGCATGTCTATGTATGGCAGTGAGAATATCTATTCTATGTGGCTTGCTTAAGTAAATAACCATAATTATTAGGATGAACTATGAATATACTGATATTCAACTGTATTTGACTATCAGAAATGTCAGTTTCAGATGGCTCAATCTTATCTTGTTAATCGCTTAGATAAATTTAAAAACTAGGTTAGTTGGCATCTGTAGTGTTTTATTGCTCCCAGAGCACATCACCATAACTGGCTCGAGCTCGGAGCTGGTCTGTGTCTTCCGGGAGGATGCAGTGAGTGGCTCTGAGGTGGGAGGGAGCCAGCCTGCCCCCTGCCATCGTCTGTTGTGCAAGGCTGGGTGCTGTGGGCAGTGTTTGCTGCTTGCGCTGGAACAGTGATGGTCACACTTGCTATAGCACACCTCTATTCACGTTAGTGCTCTAATTAGTTATTTTTGTGGTCCTGAGGGTGAAACCTAAGGCCTCGTGCATGCTGTGCACTCTACCACTGAGCTGCGTCTCCAGCCCCTCTAATTAAATTTTTAAATCTTATTTTGTATAGGATGTAATTGGAAAATCGATGAATCAAGCAATCTGCATTCCATTGTATAGAGATGCTAGAAGGTAACTATATCTGTTGAGTGGCATAATTTAGCAGCCAATTTAAATTTTTCCTCACTTGTTTCCCTTTTTGTTTCAGTGAGGATTCCACACGTAGATTGTTCAAATTTCCTTTTCTGTAAGTGTACGAAACCCTTATCTTGTGTGAGAAACACATTTTTATCTTAAGCTTAGTCAGCTAAATACCACATGATAACAATAATTTTTTTTCCTTAGGTGGAATAATAAAGCTTCAAACTTGCATTATCTTCTTTTTACCATTTTGGAAGATTCACTTTATAAAATGTGCATCTTAAGAAGACATACTGATATTTCCCAGTGAGTATTAATTTGAAGTTTGAATTGAAGAGATAAGAATGTGTTACATTTAATAATAAAACATACTGCATCTCAGTTTTTAATTAAACTACCTTGTGACTTTAGGTTTGTCATTTAACTATTCTCTGTCCCAGTTTCACATCATTAAATGAGAATGCTGAGTTAGAAAGCTGTGATATCACTTATCCCTTGTTCTAAATTCGTCAGTATTTTATTTGTAACAGCCATTGTATGTGGCAGTTTTGCAGGGTGGGGGTGGTTAGAGAAAATATGATGACAGTCAGGATTATGTCTCTTGAACTTTTAGAAGTTCAAAGCTGTATTAGAGGGCACTTCACAGAGCGGGTTTGCAGCTTGAGTTATGTGCCTTTCATTAAACAAGAGGGCGCGCCCACAAAGGCTTATTTTGAGAATCCAAAGTCAGCGTTGTGAAAGGTCAGTCATAATTAGGATATCATTAGGATCTCAGTGGTTCTAACTAAGACCCGGATGTAGCCAAGAAGAGACAGTTTGGCTGTCTTATGGTCCTTGTTAAAGTATCTGCTTTGGAACTATGAGATTCTAAGCTGCATGTGTGGTTTTTCTGACTGTTTGAACTGGTACAAGTTTCTAGGGTGAGAATAGTGGCATCGTGGGCTGGGATCTGGTGTTTAGTTTAGTGTACTTGTACTGCCAATCGTGTACTTTCAAGAATTTAGATTATTGGCTGTTCAGGTTGTTCCACAAAGTGTCTCTTTTCTCCTTTCTTTCCTCAAGATCTGTCAATAATGGACTGATTGCTATTAAATTTGGGAGTTTCACATATGCCACAACTGAAAAGGTCAGAAGAAGGTAAGTCTTGACTCTTGTGTGGGTGACATAAAGAAACCTGTGTGCTGTGTGTGTACAGTTAATGAGGTCAGACTCAATTACAGGGTGGGCTGGGCAAAGGGCCCTTGCCACTTGCAGCAGCGGGGCAGGGTCCTCTGTATTTTATACATAGACAATCCTTCGCCTTACGCATGTAATTGAATGGAACGCCACTGCCCTGCAGGAGTTTATGTGGTGATTTTTCCTACAATTAATTCTGAGCTCAGTGTCTGCTAAGAAAGTAATGTGTCTCTAGAAGGCAAGGCTGAAATTCTTGCACCCAAAATGATGAAGAGTCATTTTCTCACCGATCTGGTATTTTCTTAGGATGTGGAAGGGTAGCAGTGCCTAAGCTGCCCACCAGGCCTTGCAGGGAGCAGCTGGTGCAACAGGCAGATTTCACTCTTCATCCTTAGGTAGGAGACTTTTTTTTTTCTTTTTCTTTTTGAGACAAGGTTTCACTATGTAGTTCAGGCTGGCCTTGAACTCACTTTGTAGACCAGGCTGACCTTGAATTTGCAGTGATCCTCCTGCCTCAGTCTCCCAAGTGCTGGGATTACAGACATGCGCCCCAATACCCGGCCTCTAAGACGTTTTTTAAATGGTAGTCTTTGGAGTTACATCTTTTTCATGTGTGAAGTCTTATTTTTACTTCCCATTCTGACTAACCATGTCTACCCAGCATATGTATATGGTGTCACTCATGAAATTCTCACAGCCTTAAGACCTTGCTGCTATTGTCAGGAATTATCTAGAACTGTGAACCAGCTCCACCAAGCTCTTTTTCATGCATACCTGTTTTTTAAAAAGTAATTTTAAAAATTAATTGATAGAAGCTGGGCGTGGTGGCTCATGCCTGTAATCCCAGCACCTGCACTCGGGAGGCTGAAGCAGGAGGATCATTGTGAGTTCGAGACCAGCCTGGACTACAAAGTGAGCTCAAGACCAGCCTGAACTACACAGCGAGACCCTGTCTCAAAAAAAAAAAAAAAAAAAAAAATTAAGTGACATCTCTAAAATAATTAAAACATACCATTTGTTTATACTGGTTATTCACAACTAAACTAGGGCTTAAAAATAGTCAGTCATGATCATTTTTGAATAACAGAACTTCTGTCACTTGTAGCACCTACAGCTGTTTGGATGCCCAGTTCTATGATGATGAAACGGTGACAGTTGTTCTTAAAGACACCTTAGGACGTGAAGGAAGAGATAGGCTCCTGGTACAGTTGCCACTGTCCTCAGTGTATAACAGTGAAGATTCTGCAGAGTATCAGTTCACTGGCACATACTCCAAAAGGTAACTGACTCATGAGTTAAACTGCTTGCTATAACAATTAGCTAGTTTTTAACATGCATCAAGGATTCTCATTTTTAAATATGCTAGATGATGGTTTTGTAGTTCCTTGTGATAACTGTAGAGCCATCTGATCAGAAATATTCTTATTTTTTAATTTAAAAAAATGCTGACTTAATGATAAATCCAAAAGTGTTAACTTGAACAAAATGGGGAATTACTTAGAGTGGAGAATAGGGCTTTTTTAGAGCTAAACTTTTAAGGGTAGCTTTACCCTACTTTGTGGTGGAATTAATTATTTTCTGTTTAGTATTTCTCAGAATTAGGGCCTCGGTTACCATTCAGAAAGTACAGGGCCAATTCTAAGAGATGGCTTTAATTGACTAAGTATTAAGTAACTAGGTTTCTTCTGTAATTTAAAAATGTAGCCATTTGCTTTCTTTAAAAGATAATCAAAAGCTTTCTGACATGATGCTCTTCCTCTTTAGAATTGCAGTGTTTTTATAGAATATTATATCCCACCTTTTCTCTACAGTGGCTGCTAGAATAGTGTTGGCAATAGAAGTGTGTTCATTGCCTGGATACCACTGCTAGGAATCTAGGGAGGAGACGGCCTTGGTTGCATTGGTTTCTTTCTCCCTCTAGGCTGGATGAACAATGCAGTATCATTCCCACACGTACCATGCATTTTGAGAAGCACTGGAGATTACTGGAAAGCATGAAAGCTCAGTATGTGGCTGGGAATGGCTTTCGAAAAGTGTCCTGTGTGGTAAGTACTTGCAAAGTGTTCACTGAAAGTGACAGCAGGAAGAGAGGCATGGTACATGAGGCTCTTTCTTTGAAGCATTTTGTGGTTTGTAATTTTTCTTGCTCATGAGCCTTAGCTATGTAGTTCTCTGGTTCTGAATAAGCTTACTAAGTTGAAAGAATAATTCTGGATTGTAGTACTCTCATGAGATTGCTGCTGCCATATATGGAAATCCTTTTATGTAAAGTGAAGACTGAGTTTAGTGGTTTTCAGTAAATAAATGGTGATATAACTATTAGAAACATTCTTTGTGTCCAACTTCTAAGTTGTTTTATAAAATGTATTTGTTAAGTCATTAATGAAAAAGTTCCTTTTGCGGCCTTTTTCTCTTTAGTTAAGTTCGAATCTCCGTCATGTGAGAGTATTTGAAATGGACATTGATGATGAATGGGAGCTGGATGAGTCTTCAGATGAAGAGGAGGAGG
This sequence comes from Hydrochoerus hydrochaeris, assembly GCA_004027455.1. Classification (NCBI taxonomy): domain Eukaryota; kingdom Metazoa; phylum Chordata; class Mammalia; order Rodentia; family Hydrochaeridae; genus Hydrochoerus; species Hydrochoerus hydrochaeris. Next base: position 91,546 of record PVLA01004927.1, read on the forward strand.
CCGGGGGCAGGCCCGTGAAGATAAAGGAGGAGGTGCTGTCCGAGTCAGAGGCTGACAGCCCGCCAACCGACCCTGCGGCTGCTTTGGCCCCAGAGATCATCGTCAAGGTGGAGAGGCTGGAGCCTGAGCTGGATTCCTGAGCCAGCTGCCTGATACTTGCCCATTCCCTTGGCAGAAGGGATACAGGAGATGGACCGAGATGTCTTGGCCAACTCTTGATTTTTGTGTAATAAAGAAATAAATAGTAAATTTTATTTTTTCATATTTTTTTTGCTGAGCTTTCTTTTTAATACTGTGCAGGAAGCACAAATTGAATGTGAAGAGAAGGGTCAGTCTTTTCTGTCAAAAGAATTCCCATTTGAGGAAGAAATCAGTCATTCACCACTGGGAATTTTGATGCATTTATTTTTAAAACTTAGACAACATGTATTTTTATTTTTCCACCTTTCCCTTTTAATTTACTTTAGGTCTCTAGAATACTTTGAAACTAATGTTTTGAAATCGACCATACTGATTTACTCTAATTCTAAGTCAAAAAAAGGGGATCCTGCCTTTTATGATTTAAATGGCAGAAATATGGAATTTTTCAAATCAGCAGGGTTTAAATCTGTCCTTTTCTCTCTCTCTGCTTGGTCAAGGATGTACAGTAGCTTTCTGTTTTATCATGAAGGAGCTTGAAAAATATGGAACAACTAAACATAATCCAGTACTATACTAATTATACTATATATACTAATTATACTATGTATACTATAGTACTATATAGTACTGTGTGTACTATAATATATACTATGATTAGTGATGATTAGTGTAATTATACTATATACTAATTATATTGTAATTAGTATAAATGAGTTCATGTTGACTTCCTAACGCTCATTCCTACAGTAGGGTAGTAGTCTCCAGCAGCTTTCAGAGACTTTCCGTTTTGTCTTTGAATGCTAATACCATTCCACTGATAAATGAAAGGATCACTTTTTTTTGGGTACCGGGGATCGAACTCATGATGCAGGTTTGCAAGGTAGGCACTTGTGCTGCTGAGCTAAATCCCCAGCCCCAAAAGGGTCACTTTTTAAAGCTTATAAACCTTCAGACAAGACAACAAACAGGACAAATGTAAGGAGGTGACTGTAGGGTTGCCTGTAGTTTGTCACTATGACAGATAACTTAAATGGGTTTAAATTAAATCGTAATTAAATAAGAATGACAGGAGGCCTTTGTTTGAATGAGGCTCCTTCCCTGGACCCCAACAGACCAGACTAAAAATCAGAATGGAGTCACCCATGCTAAAATTTTATATCACCAAACTGAAACTTACCTGACCTGAGAAATCAGAAGAGAAAGAGTTAAGGCCAGAATTCCCACTTTGAGTTAGCATGGCAATGACTACCCTGCCTTAATCCTTACCAGAAAGTACCCTGCTGATAACCAGTCAGTAATTTCCTGTCCTGTCTCCTTACATGTCGAAATGTTCCATGTGCTTTTCATTTTATTTCTGCTGTATTTTCACTCCACCTCAGTCTGTAAAACTAACTTCTGTTCATCGCATCAGAAGACTTTATCTTATGAAATGTTGCCTGAGTCTGCAATTGAAAATAAAGCCAGTTGAGACTGTTGTGATTTTGTCCTTTGTCAGGACTTCCCCTTTAGGTTCTCAAGGGTGTCTCTGTTGGTCTGGTCTTTGTGTGTTTGAAGGGAAAACTGAATGGGAGCTGTGCATGTGCAGGTGTGGGGTCCTTGGACTGCGGCCTTCAAGAGGTTGACTGTGCCAGCCCACGGCCTTGCACAGGCTGGGCCTTCACCTTGGTTGATGGATACTTTTCACAAGCATCAGTGCTTGTGGCATAGCTAAAATGTCTTCATTAGCTTCCATAAGCAGGAGAGGGCAACTGTCATACCACATGGACAAGGTTTGGGGTATGTAAAGCATTTTAGAATAAAGACAAATTTACCACACAATTTTGATGGACTTTTGGTGATAAATAATTACAGATTGTTCTAAGAATGACATAATTTTACACTAAGCAACCAATTTTGTAACTAGTAATCTCTCCCATGTGACTTAAACATTCGATTTATAAAGATTTTTTCCTTATGTGCATATTTGCCTCATTTTTAGTTCTCATGTAGCACAAGGAACTAGTACATATTTCTAGCATGGATGCAAATTAAAACCAAAACTGGCCCCACACTTTCATCTTGAACCGGGAACCAGTACTACTGTTGATGTGCCAACTGGTCTCTAGCAGTGAGTTAAAGTAACGTATTTGTAATTACTGGAGAGGTTTTGTTTGCTTTGCAGTGCTTGGGATGAATCCAGGCCACACACGTACTAGGCAAGTGCTCTGCCATTGAGCTACATCCTCAGGCCAAAAGTAGTTTTTCATTAAACTTTTAATATATTTAAGAACTGGGTTTGTATGAAATTCAAATTAAAAGGTCAAAATTGAGAGCCAGATCTGTAATGAGATGTACAGAGCAAATAATTTTGCAGCTGCATTTTCAGATGTATGCTCTGATTTTTTAAACCCTTGGGCACTTTGCCTTCCACGTTTAGAACCAGTCAGATCATTCCAGAGGTTGCTTTAGCACATGTAGCTACAGATGCTGAATTTGAGTGTTGAACTGAGTCTGGCAGGTGAAGTGGGACCCACCGCTCCTGGCTGTGGTCCTCAGTGCCTGGCCTGTGTATAGTGAGGCCACCAAGTGCCTGTGTCGGGGCCTGCAGCCGCCCGAGGGTGCTCATAGGCACTGTGGCTGCGGTGTGTCTTCCCTGACCAGGGTGACCACTTTCTGTTAGTAGTATTCTCTTTTATTTTTTTCCAAAACACACTGCATTAATGCCTTTGAAATGAAATAGTCAGATTTAATAGAACTGTGATCTTTCTTTTTTCCATTGTGTTCTTGATATTTTTCCAAAATAAAAATTTGATGCTGCAAAATGTGAAAACATTGTATCTTTTAAATTCAGAACACTTGATTATAACTGTGAAGAAACTTACAGCATAGCCCTGAGTTTATGACAATGGAACTTAGAGAGTTAACCTAATTGTTACCGTTTTGCAGGATGTCCAGCAAGCAGATGTGTGTTGAATACCTCTTTCTAAAAAGTGCCATAGCTGCAGCTGGGTGACATGATTTCACTATGAGCTCCTCAGTTTCTCTGATGGCTTTCCAAGTAGTGACAATTACAGACTTTGCATTCACTAACAACAACTTTTGACAGTCTCATCGTATCATTTTTATTGTCATAGAGCTCAGGGAACTGGTACTTAGGATTATACTATCGAGGGCATGAAAACCTTATAGTGTGACAGCAAAAAATATATTTGAACAGAAATGATCTCTTCGGAGGAATATTCAGTTCAGAAACATTTGTTAAGTGGTTGGTTCCAGGAAATGAATTCTTACTATGGTAGATAATTCTGTTTACCTTCCACTTGTTTGTCTTCTTTTCCTGAGGAAACTGGAACTTGAAGTGCAGGATTTCCCAGAGAGCAGACAGTGCTGCATCAGAATTACCCAGACCAGGGAATAAAGCAAATCCATGGATTCCACACTACACCCACTCACAGTGAGGGTCAAGTCTAGGGCTGCATTTGAAGCCAGCTCATCTGATCACTCATGCACTCTAAGGCTGAGAACTTTCCTCTCTAGAAATTTTCAGGAATTAGATGTTTATAATTTTTAGTTGTAAAATCATAAACAGCTCCCTTGAAAATCAATGTATTTTTTAAAATGATCCTATCTGGTGGTTAATTACACATGCAAGATGCTCACACTTCTATAAATCTGCATAAATGACGGAGGGTGTAATTGCATCTCAACTCTTTATGCACTGCAGCATGTGGAAATGAATCCCTTCGGGCCACATTTCAGCCCTAACAAGATAATGTGCCAAGGAGTAGATGCCGAGCTGGGCATGCATGGGCTGGGCTGGTAATAAGCCATTACAGTTCATAAATGTCGTCTTTTCTCTGGTGGCTGCAGTCAGACCAAACTGGCTGCCTGAAGACATGGGTGTAGTATATAGTTACTGCTCTACAGGTTATAAATCTGTCCCACGACAGGACTATAAATGCAACTTGCATTTACCAGCTTGTTATGTTTTAAATGTTAAAAAGAGGAGACAAGTTTTCTTCATGCTTCCTAACATTTAATTTACAATGTTCTGTCCTCTGAGGATCCTGGAAACCTTAGGGAGTGTTTTTCTTCATTTCTGCATTCCTGACGCCTATCACAAAGTGAGTATTACTGTTATTTTAAGTTGTATTTCTTTCCACAGTTTAGACAGTAAAGACGGGTATTTAGAAGTCAAATTGCATGAGTGGCCAGGGGCTGTAACCCACCCCTTGACTGACAACACTTTCGTGGGGCTGCAGAACATTGAATGTGACAACACAGTGCATCCCTTTCTCCTGCTTGTAACAGGTGTGCAGGGTGCAGTGCATACAGGGAAGGGAGCAGGACCTGCTCGTGTCATCGTGTGAATTCGAGGGGATTGAGGCCATTGTTCTGCAGATGCATTTTCTCCTGTGGTACAGCAGGAGAAGCCACCAGCGAGGAGAGCCATGACCAGCTAGCGGTCAGTGGAAAATTCCACCTTTGCTTTAAAGGAAATAAGACACGGTTTATTCTGAGGTGTACGTGAATGACCATGGCTTGGGAACTTGAATTTGAGTTACTCCAAATGGTGTGGTCCACTATGGAGGATGTGTGAATTTCTAGTCACTGGACAAAAGAAACTTATCAATGAATTCATTTAATAACCACATTGGGGGATGGGGTGGGGCATCAAGGAGGCACACTGCTCAAGGGGGGAAACCCGTAGGGCTCAGATGCTGTCTCACAGCATCCTTGGCCTTAGGGTCAGTGGAGGCCACAGGCCCGCTAAGCTTGGTATAGCATTTGCCGGTTTTGCAAGCACTTGACACTTAGCTTAGTTCACAGTGGCCAGAGAAACACAGGAAGCACTCACCGCATGCCTTCACCTGGCAGTGGGCCCAGTGCCCTGCTCTTGTGGTCCCCTCAGTCCCAGCCACCCTGCCACCACCAGTCCTCTCCACACTCCACAGTAGTCCTGTCCCAGATGCCTGAGGAACACCTTAGGTGTGGACCAGAAAACCAGGGTGAAACATATTTTTTGATGGAACCAAACTCAAATTGTGATTGAAATGTTTTTCAAACATAAGTATCTTCTTAAAACCAGTGGAGAAAAATGTATTTCATAACAGGACAAGACCAGCCTGTTGGCCTGCGCGGGTCGCGCCTGGGGTTGGCCCGGTGCACGCCCTTCCCCAAGTCGCGGTCTCGCCACTTCCGTTTCCTGGTCCCCCTGCCACACCTTCCCCCTTGGAAGCTAGTCTCCTGGTGTGGACGAGCATGTTTTCCAGAAGCTTCCAGAGAAGGTACTAGGGAGTAAATTTCAGTTCTGAAGACTCCTTTATTCTCATCTTACACCCTTTATCTTTGGTGATACCAACTTCCAGCTTAGAAATCATTTCTCCTCAGAGTTTTGAAAGCACTACTTCCTTATCTTCCTGTCCTTCAGATACCTAAAAGGTTTTGGCTTTTGTTTTTGTTCCTATTTTTTTTTCCTCCCTGGATGTATTTAGGATCATCTTTTCCTCAGTATTTTGAGAATTAAAAGTTTTGTGTCTTCATGTGGTCTGCTTTCATTGACTTAACGGGGCCTTAATGGACTCTCAGCCAGACAGTCAGGCCCATTCTACAAGTGGTTATAACTGTATGCTACTCTGCTGGTGTTCGATCTGGCCATGGAACATTCAGACTGCCTTCATTCGCACTTCCTCCCTCCTTTCTTATTCCTTGCTTCCTCTTGCCATTCTTGTACAGTACTGTAACTAAATCTCATTGCAATTCCAGCATGATTTGACACAATCAAACCACAAATAAATACTTGTTCACACTCTGATTCAGCCAAGAACTTCCTGCATCATTGATGAATCTGGGTCCTCTGATAGGAATATTCATCAATAGTCTCATCTGTTACAGAGGAAAACAAAAATAAAACAACAGCCATTCATGTTGAACCTCGAAGATATAACTGGAATAACAAATCTCAAAAGCATGGATAATAGTACCATTGTAAAATGTAGTACACTGTCAAAAGACAGGAAGTTATGATTTTGTACATTATTCTATTTGCTTTAACATAATTTATGCAACTGTATTTACCTAACGTAATTTTTGATAATAGCTGTTATCCTGAAAATTTAAAAAGTTCTCCTCATGCACAAGAACAAGGCAGCCGAGCTTATCACTACCCTTTACATCCTTCCTGGATTCTTAAAATTTATTTTTAAGTTAAAACGTAAAAATTGTACATATTCATGGTGAACCATGTGCTGTGCTGTTTTGATGCACAGGTGCCTTGTGTGATGTTTAAATCAGGATAAACATCTACAGCCTCAAACACTGATTGTTTCTTCATGGTGAGGATATTTAAAGTCCTTTCTGCTGGCTTTTTGTGATGCAGAGTGCATTTCTCTCAGGTAGAGTCACTGCACTCTGATACCACACACCTGAACCGTGGTCAGTACCTTTGGTTCGTCTTTCCTCACTCATCCCCTGATAATCACCCTTCTACCCCTCTACTCTCAACTTCTAGGGGAGCAACTCTTTCAGATTCCACACGAGCGAGACCACACAGCACTTCCTTCTGTGCCTGGCTTCTCACACTCATCAAATGATCCACAGTTCCACCTAGCTTTTTGCAAATGACAAGATCCTCTGCTCGGTGTGGACCACCTTCTCTTTATCCATGGGTCAGCTGCCGGGTGCTTAGGACTTTCTCATTTTTGACCCTTGTGGACAGTGCAGCAGTTAACACAGGGGTGCAGCTGTCTCTTTGCAGAATGAATTAATCTCCTTGGGATGTATAGCAGGAGGGCAGTTGTTGTGTCATATGATGGTCTGTTTTTTTAATGTTTTGAAGAACCTTAGTGTTTTCCACAATAGTCAATTAACATTTGTGTGCAAGAGCTCTCCATTCCCCATGCCCTCTCCAACACTCATCATTTTGTTGTTGTTACGGATAGTAGTAGCCATTCTTCCTAGAGTGAGACCTCAAGGTTTTTCTTTCTTTCTTCTTTTTTTGTCTTGTTGGGAGGGAGTCTCTCTGTGCAGGTCAGGTTGGCCATGAGTTCATTTTGTAACCCATCCTGGTCTAGAACGTGCAAGGATCCTTCTGCTTCAGCCTCCCAAGTGCTGGGATTGCAGATATGTGCCACCATGTCCACACCTCGAGGTTCTGATTTGCATTTTCCCCAATGAGTAATGATATAGAGGTTGTTTCCATGCAGGCATTGCCCATTTGTATGTCTCACTCTTCTTCTCCTTTTCTTTGTGCTAGGGATCAAATCCAGAGTTTTGCACATGCCAGGCAAGCATTTTACCAATATCACTGAGCTATACCCCAGTATTTCATGTATTCTTTTTGAGGAATGTCTATTTAAACCTATCACCATTTTGAAATTGGGTTATTTATTGTTGTGCTGTTGAGTTTTTGGAGTTCCTCACATATTCTGTGGGTACCAGGAATGGAACTCAAGACCTTGCACTTGCCAGGAAGACACCATGCTGCTGAGCTATATCCCCAGTGAGCTCCTTGTATACTCTGGATATTCACTCTGTTGATTGTTTTCTTTGCTATGTAGAAGTGTTTTAATTGGCATAATTCCATTCATTCTCTTTTGCTTTTATTTCCTGGGTTTCAGGGTCTTATCCAAAACATCTTTGCCCATTCTAACATCCTAAAATACTTTTCCCTTGTTTTCTTCTAGTAGTTTAATAATTTTGGCCTGGTATTTAAGTCTTCAATCCTTTTTCAGTTGATTTTTATAACTAGTGAAAGAGAAGGGTCTAGCTTTTTTCTTCCATGTGTGAATAGCAAGTTTCCCCACTACTATTTCTTGAAAAGACTGTTTTTCTCCAGTGTGTGTTCTTAGCATCTTTATAAAAACCAATTAGTTTGTTGTAGAAGCATGCATGGATTTATAGGCTCTCTATTTTCTTCTGTGGGTCTATGCATTTATTTTTATGCCAATACCATGCTGTTTTGATGATTACAGCCTTGTAATTTTGAACTCAGGTAGTATATTTTGAACTCAGGTAGTATATTTTTCTGTTCATGTATGTATTTCAAGATTCTCTTCCCCCACCCCAGCTTTCTGAAAGGTATCAGTGGTATTTTGATCAACATTGCATTGAATCTGTAGGTTGCTTTGGATAATGTGGACATTGTAACAATGTTGATTTTTCCAATCCATCAACAAAGGATTTCTTTTCATTTTTTGTTTCCTCTTCACTTTTCTCATCAGTATTTTATGATTTTTATTGTAGAGATATTTTATTTCTTTGATTAAATTTATCCCTTGGCACTTTATTTTTTGTAGACATTGTAAATGGGATTGCTTTCTTGATTTCTATTTCCAATAATTCACTGTTGGCATTTAGCAGTGCTTCTGATGTTTGTGTGTTGATTTTGTATCCTGAAATCAAAATGTAGAGGTCAAATATTTTTTAGAGGTCTTTGGGGTAGTCTACATATAAAATCATGTAACTATCAAGCATTGACAACTCCTTCCCAGTTTGGATGCCACTTCTTTCTTTCTTTTGCTTAGTTGCTCTGCTTGGCAGTTTTAAGACTGTACTGAATAAAAGTGGTGAAAGTGGGCATCCCTGTCTTGCCCCAGATCTGAGAGAGAAAGAATGCTGTCAGCTCTTCCACATGCAACATAATATTAGCTGTTAGCTTATTATCATCTATGGTCTTTATTATTTATGTTGAGGCAAGTTCCTTCTGTACTTAGTTCACTCAGAGTTTTTATCAGGAATGGATGTTGAATTTCATGAGATGCTTTTTCTGCATCTATTGAGATGACCATATGGTTTTTCATCTTCATTCTGCTGATGTGCTGTACCATGTCTATTGACTTGCATATGTTGAACCATCCTTGCATTCCTGGTATGAATCCCACTTGATCATGGTGGATAATCTTCCTATGTGTTGTTGGGTTTGCTGTGCTGGTATTTTGTTGAGAATTTTTGCATATATGGTCATCAAGAGTATTGGCCTATAGTTTTCTTTGTTGTTTTTTATTTTTTGCTATGTCTCTGTCTGGCTCTGGTAATGCTTATTTACAGCATGAGTTTGGAAGAGTTTACCTTCTTTGGCTCATTTGAATAATTTAAGAGAAATTGGTATTAGTTCTTTGAATGTTTGGTAGAATTCAGCAGAGAAGCCTTCTGAGCCTGCACATTTCTTTGATGGGAGACTTTATTACTGACTCAATCTATTTTCAAATTATTCATCTATTCTGGTTTTCTATTTTTTTCATAATTAAATCTTGGTAGGATATAGATGTTCAGGAATTTGTCCATTTCTTCTAATTCATTGCATACAGTTTTAAATGATAATCTTCAAATATTCTTTGTATTTCTGTGATGGCATTTGTAAAATCATCTTTTTCACCTCTGATTCTGTCATTTTTTTCCCATTGTCATTTTCCTTTATTGTTTTGAAGTGTCATTTTCCTTTATTGTTTTGAATATACAGCTCAACATTTGTTGATCCTTTGTGTCATTTTTTAGTTTCTGTTTCGTTTGCTTCTTCTCTCTTTTTTTGATTAATTATGTCTACTCATTTTGGCTTTGATTTATTCTTATTTTTCTAGCTTCCTGCAGTGCCTTGTGGACTGTTTTTTGAGATATTTCTGCTTTTGTTTCTGCAGGTATTGATGATATAAATTTCCCTCTTAAGGCAGGGCATGGTGGTAATGCCTGTAATCCCAGCTCTTGGAAGGCTGAGGAAGAAGGATCACTGTAAGTTTTGGGCCAGCCTTGGCTGCAAAGTGAGTTCAAAGCCACTCTGAATGGCATAGTGAAACCTGGTCTCAAAAAGACAATAAATGAATAAATAAATAAATAAATAAATTCCTTCTTCATATTTTTGCTATATTGGAATTCCCCCCTTTCATTTTGTCTATTTTCTCTTCTCTTTAAAATATGTTCTTTCCTATTTTCATATATCTTTGCCTTTTGTTCCATTTTGAAAAATATTTTCTCCACTTTGCCTTTCAGCCTGCTGTTGATGGGCATTTTTTTCCTTCTAGTTTGAAGCTATTAGGAAAAAAAAAACACCCTGTGACTCCTCCTCCCCCAGTTTTAGGGATTGAAGCCAGAGACTTTGCAGCTACAGTCCTTTTAAAATACCAAAAAATAGTTAAAAATTTTTTTGAGATAGAGTCTTGCTAAATTGTTCAGCTGGGTTCAAACACACAGCCTTCCTGCATCAGTGCTGAGATTACAAGTGGAGCTACGATGTTCTATGTTTATCCTGGGTAATTAACATATGTGAGCATTTTTGTTGGTTACACACCAGGAGCAGGTAGTCAAGTGTGTGCCAACAGTTTTTCAAAGTGACCATGCCAATTTATACCGCCACCCATGCTGTCTTCCAAAGCAGAGCAAGGAGAACCCAGGGCTTCCACTGGGCTGAGGCTCATTGGTACTCAGGTCTCCAGGATGCTCTTCTGACATGTCCTGGCTGGAGAACTCCCTTGTGTGATGGTGTCTGCAGGGAGGCTGTATAGCTCTGTGTGCTAGACACATGTGGCATACACGGGGAAATATGCCCCAGCCTGACTTGCAGGAAGCCCATTGTTCATCCCAAGCCTTTTGAATTTTCACTTCCACTCACTTGCTGATCAGACCAGGCGTGACTTTACAATGCCCGTGTGTCACGGATGATAGCACTACTGAACTTACGTGAACCAGCCCCTGAGCTCTCCTGCACTTACACTGAGTCTCACTTCAATACATTTTCCTTTGCTGGACATTTATGAACGTGATGAGATTTAGCATCTCTCTTCTACTCTGTATTTCAGGGCAACAGATAAAGCCCTTTTCAAACTCAGTGGCGGTGTAAGCAGAAAGGCTCACAACTTGGGGCCAGACTCTCCAATTTAATTCTCCGGCTACATTTAATTAGCAGTATGATTTTGAAGAAGTCATTTTACCTTTTTGAGACTCAACTGTCTTGACTATACAATGAGTATGATACACCTTACAAAAATAGGATTCTGATCACTGATGCAAAAGGAAGTCAATCTTAGGTTACTGCACAATTTTGAATTATTTATAGTTAAGTTTGGGCTTGATCTATTCAGTAATAAAAGTCTATGGGAATAGACCTTGGTAAAGCATCAGGGCTTGGGGCTGAGAAGACAGGGAAAATAAGCAAGTGACAGTGAGAAAAAGGTGTCTGGAGAGCAACTGACAATTTCTCAATTTCTGGCTGGCTCTCAGCAAAAACAAGGTTCCCAATCACCTAGAGTGAAGTGCTCAATGCAGAAATGCATCCGGTCACTAGAGGGCAGCACGAGTGCGGTTGGGTATCAGATGTGACATTTCCGAGTCTGAAGAAAGGTACTTGTCTGAATATTACTTCCCTTGCTTTTTGAAAAACATCTTCCTGCTGGGCGTGGTGGCACATGCCTGTAACCCAGCAGCCTGGGAGGCTGAGGCAGGAAGATTGTAAATTCAAATCTGTGTGTTTTAAAAGAGGGGGACCTGACTTCACCCTGGAGTGGTGCGGAGAGTGCAGAAAACAAATTTGTGAATGAGAGGAGCAGAGCAGGGCCCAGGACTGGACACCCAGGCCCTGAGCCAGGGCTCTGTCGGCAGGGGGCGCTCGAGCTGACCTCGGAAATCCCGGCAAGGTGTCTTCAGACTGCAGGTGAGCGGCATAGCAGGTGCCCAAGCTGAGAGGTCGATATTTGTGTCGCTTCACGCCACCTGTGAATCAGCATGGTTAGTGTTCTCTGTCAGAGAGGGACAAGAAATCCGGCCAAACGGTAGACGGAGGTTAGATCATGGAGATGACGGGCCATACTAAGAAGGGAGGGTGTTGTTTACTCATTCAACAAACATTTAATGAGCACCTCCTATGTGGCCTCATCATGACAGCCACTGGGCCACTGATGAACACCCAGTCCTTGCTCTAGGGTCTTCTGTTGCAATGCCAGGGAATAATAGACCGTGGTCAAGCTCACAAATAAATGGGCGAGCTCATTTCTGATAATGGTGCAGTATAGGAGGAATGCAAAGAGGCCCTGGTGGTTCCTGCCAGGGGTTACTGCAGAAAAACAAACAAGCTGCGCATGTGCCTGCCTATAACCCAGCACTTGGGAGGCTGAGGCAGGAGGACTGTGAGTTTGAGGTCAGCCTGGGGTACAGAGTGAGACATTGTCTCGAAAAATAAACAACAAACAAAACAAAAAAAAAAGCACACAGGTGTAACACTGTAAATGCAATTAATGCCACTAAATTTGACAAAAATGGCCCAAATGACAATTTTTATGTTACATAAAAAAAATTCCAATTTTTGTGTTATAATTAAAAGTTTTTCTTTTTCAACCAGGCATAGTAGAACGTGCCTTGTTATCTCAGCACCCAGGAGACCGAGGCAGGAGAATCACGGCAAGTTCAAGGTCAACCTGGGTTACATAGTGAATTCAAGGCCAGCCTGGACTACACAGAGAGTACCTGTCTCAAAAATCAAACGAAGATCAGCATCTCCTGAGACCCATGCTATGGAACTTAGGGCGCTGGGAAACCAAGCAGCCAGCTTGCCGCCCTGGTAAGCAGCTGTGAGCCCACTGGTGCTCGAGCTGAGATTCAAACATCTCCTCACCCTCCCCGCCATTAGCAAGTGGGAGCCAGAGATCTGAGCATCTCTTGCAAGTTTGACCATATGCATGCAATATAGCAAATAAGGGGGATTTCCTTCTACCATCTCACTCCAGTGCCAAGGTAAATATTGTTATCACTGTTTTGCTTTGTTCTGATTAATGGTATTTCTCTATTCAATACTCTGTTTTGATAAGTTCTAGAATGTTCTGTATTTGGTTTGATTTTGCTATACCTGATTGAAAGAACAACTATTGTGAAGAAAACGAGATATACTATGGTACCTATTACTGTTATCCCAGTAACCTGTTGTGAAGTCCTGTGCCGGTTTCACTGCACTGTCTCAACTGGCTGTGTTCTGTCTTGTTCTGTTGTATTTTACTACCGTCAAAAAAAAAAAAATCAAACAAATCGAAGTTTCATCAGTGAGAAACAGCCAAATCCAATTCAGACAGAACTCACACAGCAGGGCCATGGATATAACTCAGTGACACAAGCTCCTGCCTGGCAAGCACAAGGCCCTGAGTTCGATTCCTAGTAACCCCCACCAAAAAAAAAAAAACTTCACACAGGCTCTAAACTCTTCAGTGCTGTGGTGTGTGACAGGTGACGCTGACTAAGGGCATGAGTTGAGGGGCGGGTCCCCTGTCTTCACACCCATCTATTAGCATTCTGGGTCTGTATCTCTTTTTTTAATTTTTTTTTTGTGATAGAGTCCCACTTTATAGTCCAAGCTGGTGCTGAACTTGCAATACTCCTGCCTCAGCCTTCTGAGTAGCTGGGATTACAGGCGTGTACCACTCATGGCCAGGTGGATATTCTGACAATACAGTGTGTATGCAGCAGCCTGGGGCCTAGGCTGAAGGGTTGGGCTCCTCTTTGCTCCTCCTGTGTGCTAGTCCATGGCTTGCAACCTGGAATCTATTTGGAAATATTCCCTTCACTTCCGGTCCTGCTTTGTTGTCTGGTACCAGCATCCGGTCACCAAGGGCCTCAGCAGCTCCCTGTTCTTGGTGCCACCCAGTTCTGACCCCAGACACCCATGACGTCAACTGCCACTGCACTGCACCTGTGACGTCTCCACCTCTGAGGTGGCCTCAGCTCACCCCACGTGTGGTGAGCGACAGAGCCCTTGGCCATGGCCTGGCGCCCCTGTGTTCCTGCCTTGGGTCCACTCAGCCTCGCTGGTCTCTTCCAGTCCTGGGGAGCAGCAGGGCTCAATCCAGTGCCACAGAACAGGCTCCTCCTGGGTCACCTTGCCTTGGCTTCCTGGCCTGGCTCCCTCCTGCCTGCTCCTACCCGTAGCCCAGTTTGACCCACGATTTGCAGGAATTCTAGCTCCCCCACCACCTCGCTGTCCCTACCCTGTGCCCTGCAAGTGGTGAACTCTTCAGTGTATGTCCCTGTCTCTACATGACAGCAAGGATTTTGTTTTGTTCATTGGTATCACGCAGATGCCTGGTACAATAAACACTGCAGACAGAATGAGCAGCCCCAGCTTCCCAAGGAAAACTTGGGGATGTACCATTTCCCTCTTTCCTCTGCTGCCACTGAGGCCATTTGACTCAATGTTCACATTTTTGTTTTGTTTTGTTTAAGACAGGGTCTCACTATGTAGCCCATGACAGCCTGGATTTTACTGCACCCTCCTGCCTCAGCCTCCGAGTGCTAGGGTCTCAGGTGTGGGCCACAATGCCCCACTCTCCTACCTGGCTCTTCTGCCCAGCATAAGCATCCCCTGCAGGTAGGTGGCAGGGTATTTACTGTCCCCCTAGAAGGTGGGGTTCCCAGGGCTCTGGTCTCCTGGCCTGGCTGCCCCCGCCCAGCCCAGGAGCATCCCGGGTTATGCTCAGCGTGGGGTGTGGGCCTGGGGTGGAGCAGCCCTTATGGGTGGCTGAAGCGTAGCCAGACCCGGACAGACCTGGCCACCTGTGCCCCAGCCTCATCCCAAGCCCTGGGCTGGGACCTGATGGGGCAGGGGCAAGGTGGGGAGGACAGGGAGCAGCCAGGGGACCATGCCCAGAGAGCTGGGCGGTGCTTGTGCCTGTCCAGGGGGAGCTTCAAGTCTGGCTGTGTGAACCCGGGGGTCCCTGGTCCCTGGTGATGGTGATGGGGTGTTGCTGATGGGGGAAGATGCTCTCCCAGGTGTCCTCCGAGGGCCCCGCACCTCTGCAGAGCTGGGGCGCAGGGCTGCAGGTCGGGGTGCCTGGGCGAGAGCCCGGCTGGTTAACAAAGGCTGATTGAGAGTGTGGAGCCCTGGGTCACCTGGAAGTAAATCGAGGACAGTCATAGACTGGAAGACACAGGTGCCTGACTGTCAGCAGGTGGGAGAAAGGGTTCAGGGGCATTAGGCACAGCAGCCAACTCCCCGAGGGTGTGAGCTTCCGGGGGAATAGGGTCCCAAGAGCCTGCAGAGCGGCCACTCCGCTTAGGACATTTCACTCCAGCTTGTGACTGAGTGAAACGTCAAAACAAAGCAAAGCAAAACAGGACACACAGTATAGTCTCAGCTGAGGCCCCCTGGGTGGTCTTCCCAACCCTTCTTTCCTTCCTCCCCTTGGAGCTTAACTATGATTCTCAGGCAGTTTTTATACTGTTATTGTAAATACTGTGTCCATAAATTGTAACACTGCATGAGTTTTTAAAGTTTCTCTATCATGTACAATGTGCAGGTTTCATTTTTTTTTATTTATGTTTATGGTGTTGTTAGGGCCTTCACACAGAGCTACGCGGCCAGCCTGTTTCATTTATTTCCTTTTAATTTTGAGAGAGGGTCTAGCTGAGTTGCAGAATTGCCCAGGCCAGGCTTGAACACGGTGCTTCTCCCCTTGGGCTAAGCCTTGTGGCCGCCCACCTTGGGGACCCTGGTGTCTCTCGGGAGCTTTCTCTCCATACACCTCTCCTGCTCTCACCCCCTCGTCCTCCAGAAGACATGAGCTTGGCACACTGGACGTCACTTCCCAGTGACAAAGATGCAGGAAGTATGTGTTGCTGTCAGTCGTCTGTTGCTGTTGGTGTAACTGTCAACCACCAAGTTGTCTTTTTGGGACAGGGTTTCCATTCTTGTCTCCTTGCTGCACTCCGCACTGTTTGGAAGGAGTCAAAGTATCAGTCAGTTTTGTAAAAATATCCAAGATAGCCGGGTGTGGTGCTGCTGGTCTGTAATCCCAGCACTCCGGAGGCTGAGACAGGAAGACTGTAGCAGGTTCAAGACCATCCTGGGCTACAAAGTGATCTCAAGGTCGGCCCGAACTGCACAGTGAGACCCTGTCTCAAACAAAACAAAACCAACCCAAAAAATAAAAACAAAAACAGAACCAACCAAAGATAATTGGCTTAGAGAGCAGAAAGGGTTATTTTGGCTCCATTTTGCAGACCGGTCACCTTCTACTCCAGCTGGGTCAGGCCCAGGTCCCCAGGGACAGGGATGTGAGGCCCTCCAGGCCTAGGCATCAGCCTCATGGGCTGGGCAGGGTGAAGGCCAGGACCTAGGACACAGGGCGGGGAGTGTGGACTCAGGGACCCAGGACAGGACCGCTGTTGGGAAGCGCTACTTCTGAAGGTCAGGGTCCGGACTTGTGGAGAGCAAAGAGAAACGGTCTCACAGAAGGTTCTGTATGTGTGAGTGTGTGTGTGTGCACGTGTGCACAGTGCATATGTATCTGTGTAAATGAATATGTGTGCGTGCGTGTTCATGTGTATGCGTGTGTTTGCATTGTGCGTGTGCACGTGTGCATTTTTGTATGTGTGCATGTGCGTGCGTGTGGGTGCATGTGTGAGAGAGACAGAGATAAATAGAATAAACAGAAATAAGAGTCACAGAAACAGAGACAGAAAAAAGACACAGACAGGCAGAAAGAGAATGAGAGAGACACAGACAGAGCGACGGAAACAGGAGAGAGCGGGCGAGCGCCCCCTGGCGGCCCGCGCTGTGGGGCCGCGCTCTGCGTCCCGGGAGCGCGCTGGGCAGAGCCGCGCGCGGCCTCCGGTTTCCCCCCCTGGGGGCGTCGGTCCCCACCTCCCGCGGTGACTTCCTTGGCTGAGAGGCCCCTCCGCCCGCCCCTCAATCAGTTTGATAGCCACCACCCACCAGGTCTGAGTCCAGCATCAACGTGCCATGCACACAGCCCCGCAAGCGGGCACTGTGCCCAGCAGGAGAGGCCGAGAGCGCACGGCCGGGAGGCAGGACAGGCAGGCAGGACAGGCAGGCGGCAGGCCCGGCCGGGCCCAGGGCTCTGTCTCCAGGCTGCTTGGGGGGTGCCGCCCTCGCCCCTGGACTCGCTGATGTCCTCGCGCTCTGCGCAGCGGGAGCCGGAGCGCAGGCGGGAGAGGGGCGCACAGGCCCGGAGAGGGGCGCAGACCCACCCCCGGCGGCCCCTGGAGGGGCAGCTCTGCCTGCGCCCTCCTCGGTCCTCATGCGGTTCCCTAAGCTGTTCCATCTCCCTCCCTGCCTGCCCTGCGGCTGTCCCGGGAGGTGTCTTTCCTCCAGGCCATCCCTAGGTCGCTGGCACCTCCGCGTCCCCTGCGGAGACAGCCCCAGCCAGCCGCGACCCGCGCTCCTCCACCGGGGCCTGGGCTGGCAGAGCACCGTCTCCCTACGCTCCCTCCCCATGCCCTGACCCCCAACACTTGTGCAAGCCAAGGGTTTCCTGTTGGGGCGCCTTTGTTCTGCTCTATTCCTTTGTCTCAGAAACCCCAGCTCCTCACCCTGACGCCCATGGAAGGTGGGAAATCAGTGGCTGCAGAAAGATGAACCGCTGGCCTGAAATCAAGGCCTCCGGAAGCAGAACTCTGCCACCCTTCGAGTCACTGCTCCTGTTTACCCACTTGGTGCATGGCAAGAATATGGCAGGAAGAACCCCACAAAGGATGTGTCTAGAGCCGCGTGTGTGTGTGTGTGTGTGTGTGTGTGTGTGTGTGTGTGTGTGTATGTGTGTGTCTTTTGAGACAGGTTGTAGTTCTGGTTGGGTTTGCGCTATAGGATCCTGCTGCCTCGGCCTCCTGAGCGTTGGGATTGCAGGTATGAGCCACCACACCCAGCAGGAAGTTTATCTTTTCTACAGGATTGCCAGTTCTCTGCTTTTACTCCGCGGCTCCTCAGTGAGGGGCAGGGCATAGGCTCCTGTGCGGTGAGGGGCTGCGAGGTGAGCTTGAGGTTCTAACCCCTCTGGTCAGTTTCCTCCAGGAAGATGGAGAAGAGGGAGGGTCCTTTGGGTGGAGCTCACGCCCTGTCTGGTCATTATTTCCCACGGTCTCAGTGAATTGGTGGCAATCAGTGGATCCCCCATAAAACTCTGTGACCTGTTACAGGTAGCTTAATAATGTGAGGGATATAAAGCAACTAGGAAAGACTTTCTCTTTCCAAGGTCCTACCACCTATTGAGAAAATAAATGCATTGGCATGAATCTTTAAAAAAATTACTGAAGAAAGTTTTCTAAAATGAAATTTAGAATCAAACCTAGAGCAAAGGTAAATTGCTCTTTAACATCGCATATTGTTTCTTCCTCCCCCAGACAGTGGAAAAAGAGAGGAGGGAAAGGGGCCAACAGTGATCTCTCAGGGCTCCTGCTGGGCCGGGCGCCCCAGGGCCACAGGCGGGTGGGGTGGACTCCGGGCAGGGCAGCCGGGAGCCTCTTTTTCTTGTCTACGCAGGATCTTTTCATGGTTGAGACTTGGAAAGCAGAGATGTGAGGGGTGAGGGAACCACTCCAAATCTTATTCGGAGGTAACCACTTTATAGTTTAGGGTAGTTTAATCTTCTTCATTTTTTAGGGAAAAAAAAACCCCAGTTATCTTTTGTTTGTGTGTAGGGATTTTTGTTGTGATTCAAAAGCAAAGCTATGTCACTGCAAGAAGAGTAGGAACCATAAAGAAGAAAAAGTGGAATGAAAAGAAAAATCCCATCTTCGGGCTCCCTAGAGGCACTAACGAGGGTGGACAGTGAAAGACGTCTTCTCTTCATCTTCTTCGCTCTTTCCCTCCCCCTCTCATTTCATCCAGAAGAGAAACAAGAGAAAGAACTCTGGAGTCTTCTTTTCAGATGTTGGACCAAACTAGAAAAGACAAACAGGCAACGAACTGAGTGCACACAAAAGGAAGGAAAGGGCTGGCAGAACAGTGCGGTGGTACAGTGCGTGCTAGGGAAAAGGATCTGCGTCCCCCAGAGCTGCCCCTGAGCCTGTGCTGTCACGGGTTCTGCTGTCCTAGTGGTATCAATGTCACTCAGTGCCAGATCCGGTGCATGAGGTAAGGACACGCACTAGTGTTTCTAGGAGCCTGCCAGTGGTTGGCCAGCCCTTGGCACCAGCATTCACTGTGTTTTTGATCACACTTCCTGAAGACACTCATGAAAGAAGACTTCCAGAACTGCTTCAGAAGGTGGCAGGAATGGTGGGAAATGTGTGCTCGGTGAGAGGGGATATTTTGAGGGGGACCAGTGGTAATGCGTCTTTTACAGTAATAAATGCTTTTATAATTTAAACATTCCCCATATATTTTGATTATGCCTTGTGTATCTTCCTTTCCTTCTCCCTCCCTCTTTCTTCTTTTTAAATCAGAAATAGGGTAGGGGAGGTTAGCTTGAGGCAGATCCGTGACACATACAGATGCCTTTGCTTGTTGTGGTTTATCTTTTATTCTCTGGTCGCCCGGGACAGCAGAGGAGAGTAGAGGTGAAGTGTGTCTTGCCACTTGCTGTGGGAGTAACAGTGGGTCGGGAAAGGCTTGTCCTCCTGTTTAAACCCCTTGAGAAGGGGGCCAGGCTGTCTGTGGAGCATGACTGTCACCCACCCTGGGGACCTTCGAGGTTTCCTTGCCTGTGCTGAGAAGGAAGCTCTGTAGGCTGCCTGAAAAACCAAACTTCATGGGGCCAGGGATGTAGCTCAGTGACATAAGCGCCTGCTGGGCAAGAGCAAGGTCCTGAGTTCAATTTCTGGCACCAAAACAAAACAAAACACACCCCGAGCTCCACGTGCTTACACAGCCTGGTTCCTCTGGCAGGAGGGCCTGGCAGGAGCAAGCCGGAGAAGGGCCCGAGGTGGGACACACCGAACAAGGAGAGCGCAATTGCCTCCCTTTCTCCTGCTTGGAGGTAAGGCGGCCTCAGGAAGAGCAGCAGAAGCCAGCTGGACCCCACTGCAGGGGCAGCCTCTGGGCTCTGGGAGGACAAGCAACAGTTTAGCCTCTTACCCAATGGCCTTTTGTCCGACCTCAGGTGGGACTGGTTGTGTGTGTAGAGGGCTAGGAGAAGAGTGACTTCCGGTCAGGTGGGTGAAGACTTGGCCCTGTTGACCTTTAACTTCTAGTTTGTCCTTGAGAAGTTCCACGCTGTCCTGATTCTCAATTTGGATGCTTGTAGAACTTTCTTCTTAGCCCTTGTGCCCTGCAGTTTCATGATGGTGAGCATTGCGGTGGGCATCTTTATTCAATTTGCTACTTGGGGCCTTTGAAGGAGAAGTGTTCTTCAGGGCGGAGGATGGGGAAGTCGCTTAGCTTTGAAGTTAACTGTGGAAACTCCGGTCCTTCAAAACCCTCCAGTTCCTTTTCTGCGTCTCCTTCCTTAGGCCCAGTGCAGCGCTGCAGCGTGGTGCTCCCCGAGGGCTGGCAGGGTGGAGCCAGCGGTCAGCGTCAGGCACTACGTCCCTCGATGGAGCCGTGCCGGTTCCTCGTGTCCACCAAGGAGGTTTGTCCCTAGGTGTTTCGGACTTCTCACCTGTGGCCCAGCTTTTGGGGCCAGAGCTGTCATCACTGTTTTCAGCCTGCAGAGAGCCCATGTTTCAATGTCCTCTGTGCATCGTGACAGCTGACCAGGTCACTGCCTTGTAGCCCTGATGGGGACCAGATTTGAGTGATTCAGAGGACATCCAGTGACCGAGTACTGGCGCTGCTTTAGCAGTTACAGTGGGGTCAACCCCAGCCATATGCACAGCGGAGCATAGAGAATCTGCTAGAAGAGGAATGGGGCGTTTGTGTGGATACATTCTCTGTGTCCAGGATTTGGAGCCTACTATTGACGTGAATCAAAATTGAATTTCACTGCTACCTGCAGGAAGAGGGGAGGCATAGTGGAGGCTCCAGGCTTAGGCTGTGTCACTAGAGGAGTCACCTGTCACCAACTCAGAGAGACCTGTATAGGCCATGTCCAATTTACAGGTCAACACACTGCTGGAGTCCACAGGGCTTGCTCAAGGCTGAAGCACTAGTATAAAAGTCACAGCTGAAAGTCAAATCCAAGTCTTTTGACCTCCCATGCCCTCTTATTGACAAATTAAATTATCTTTTTTAATAATCATCATCATTAGCATCAGTGTTATACTAGCAACCCCATTGCTTGGCACAGTGATGTATTTTATATCCACAGTCTTCCAACAATTTGGCTGAATATTTTCACAGCAGGTATCCAGGCCTTTTGCTTACACACTATGAAGTTTTCAAGGCTCAGAACTTTTTCTTGAATCCGTAATTGGGAAGCTGCACTGAAAAGAACCATTCCCTGTGTATTTACCAAGCTTCAGCTACATTACATGGCACCGTGCTGGCAATGCACAGCCAGAGAGAAGAGGCCGATCTCTGCCATCCAGATGTCAGGCTGGGAAGAAGGCAGGCTCGTGGTTACCACGCGGGAGACCAAGTCACAGACCGAGGGTGTCAAGATCGGAGGTGGTAGCCCAGGGGAAACTCCTGGACCGTGGCCTTGAGGCTGAAATGAGCTGGATCGGAAGGGGCAGGCAGGAAGGGGGTGGGTGGCAGTGGTGAAACACATCAGGACATTTAGAAAAAGGAACTGGAGTGTCTGAAAGCTTAGTGACATGTGGCCATCTTGGTTCCCTGGCCCAGCACCACCCTTAACCTAGGGATTTGGCACAATATCTGTACAAAAGGTAAATGATCAAACACAAATCTGATCTGATGTGAAGTCTGGCCTTCTAGGTGAGATCTTCCTTGTGCCAAGAGTTGTGCATTTATGTGGAGTGGGCGATGTGCGTGGCTGGTTGATCTAGAAAGATACAGGCTTGGCTGGGCCCACTTGCACCTGGGTCAGGAAGGGCTCAGTCCTGCTCCTTCAGCCGAGCATTAATATCACCTGATGTTTTGAATGTTGGAGGCAGATTCCTGCAAAACCAGTCCCTGGTTCTTCATGAAACTGGGGTGGGTGGAGTGAGCTGGGCGGAGCCCTGCAGACTTGCTGACTGTGGCTGGGGTCCGGTTGTGCAGGGGATGTGATCCAAGGTCACACGCAGTCACCATCAGCCTGACCTCCCCTCCCCGGAGCTGTCTCCTCTCATCAGCACAGCAGTCCACACACAGAGGAGCAGGCACAGAAACGTGCTGGATGCAGAGCTGTGTGCAAGCCCTGGCCACTTTTCCTTCCAGAGTCCAGCGCTATAACAAAACACCATGGACCATGTGGCTTATACACCACAGAAACTCGTTCCTCACAGTCCTGGAGCGGAAGAGTCCAAGGTCAAGGGAGGGGCTGCCTCCTGGGCCAGATGGTGGTCTCTTTGCTGTGTCCTCCTGGGGCAGAAGAGGCAAAGCAACTCTCTTAGGTCTCCTTAATAATCGCATTCCTAAGGGCTCTGTCCTCATTTCCTGCTCATTTCCCAACACCCCAGCTCCAAATACCATCACACAAGAGGCTAGGATTTAATATGAATCTGGGGGGACACGTGCTTCTGCTACAACTCTCAGATAATCAGCTGAGCTGCCATTGTGCACTGGGCTTGTGGTCACCGTGAATAAGCGCTTCATTTACTAATTGGTTTTCTTGTTGTCATCAAGGCAGCGCTCCTGGGAGGGGGGCCCTCCTACCTTGTCCCTTATCATGTGCCCAGGCCCTAGCACAGGTTTTGGCACTCAGAACACTTTTTTCTTGATGTGTCTTTAGTGCCTGGAACAGTATCTGGCACATAAGAAGTAATCATTGAATGAATCAATGAACTGAAGATGTGAATGTTAGACTTTGTCCTAATCGAATGGAGGTGGGTGCCTACAAGAGGGTGTCCTCTAGGTCTGAGGCACCTGCTCTAAGATTGTCATAGGTGCTTTTCTGGCAACTAGGAATGTGGCCAAGGAAGAGGTGACAAAGTTATGGCCTGTAGGGAGCCACTGAAACTGGAGATTGATCACATGTTTGGGACCAAAACAAGGCCAGCCTTGAAAACACAGAGAGCCCAAGGCAAGCTACATAAATAAGCTGTTCCAACTCCAGGAAGGCAGGTGCTCAAGCCCACCAGGCAAACAAGTTGCTAGGCAGCAGAGTTGAAATTGACAACTTCTTGAATGTATAAATAAAGGTGCTCAGTGGTTGAGCAATTCCTTTCCTTCCATCAAGAGGGTAAGGGCTCTGCCTGACCCCATTTTCTCATCCTCTCATAGTCCTTCACCCCAAGAACCTGAACAGCCACATGGGTCATGGTAATAGCCTATAAGGAGCTTGTGTCTTGGGATCATGTGATTTCTGAGTTCCACTGACAACTGGGGACAATTCATTGAAGAGGGAGGCCATGACTTGTTAAGAGACTGATGCCCCTTTCCTTCCCTGAGCCAGAAGAGTCAGTCAGCAAAAACTCACTCAGAAAGTAGCCATCTTTATACTGTTGGGACAAAAATTCCCAACACTTGCAATTTAAAGGAGGAGAAGTTTACTTGGCACATGGTTTCAGAGGGTTCAGTCCACAGTCGCCTGACTCCAGGGCAGAAAGGTCATGGTAAAAGGGCACAGTGGAGCAAAGATTCTCAGTTCATGGTGGTCAGGAAGCAGAGGACAGGTAAAGAGCTCCAGCAAAATGATCAAGGACCAGATACAGACACCCCCAGGGATCATGACTCACCCAGACACATACTTTAGACACTTCCTAGGTGTCTCTTCAGCCAGTCAAGTTAACAGTCAAGATTAACCATCATGTCCTCCTAAAGACAAGGCCTTTGCCAAGTATCTTCCACACAGAGGAAAGCAGGGTTGGGCCCTTGGCCAGGCATGTCTGGAGATAAGAGCCTCCCACTGACACTGCCTGAAGAGTCAAAGAGATGAGATGTGCTCCAGAGCAGGGGCCAGCTGGCAGCAGAGCACCAGGACTCAAGGCTCCTTGGGAGCTGGGAGGTCTGGGGTGCCGGACTTCACATGCAGTGAACTGGGTTGTGGAATGGGTTTAGGGTACCATGCACACAGTTAACACACTGCAGCACACAGGTGTTGCTCAAGAAGTGGCTGCAGGTGCTCAGAAGTGGGGCTTCTAGTGGCTGTGCAGACCAGGGGTGACTCCGTGCCTGGGCTGTAAACCAGGATGCAGCTTCTGCCATCTGGAGGGGAGAAGGTGGTCTGAAGGGGATGGGTGGGTGGTAGGGCTAGAGCTAGGTGGGGATGTGTCATGTTGAGGAGGATACACGAGTTGGTGGTCACAGATCCCTAGGGCTAAACAAACATGGTCCCCAGCCTTCTGTGACCTTGTGATCCTGCTTGGCAGTCACCTGTCCCTGAGCCTCCTCCAGAGTGACCATATTGGTTTGTTGGGGCGCCATAACAAGGCGCCATGTGCTAGAGAGCTGCTCCGATAGGTGGATGTTGTCTCCTGGTTCTGGAGGCCGTGAGTGAGGCACTGGTGTCAGCAGGGTTGCTTCCTTCTCAGGGCTGCAAGAGAGGATCTAGCCCAGGCTTCCTCCTTGGCTGGTGTATGGCTGCCTTCTCACTGTGTCTTCATATTGTCTTCCCTCTGTACCTATCTACATCCAGGCATCCTCTTCTTAGATAAGGACGTTGGTCATATTGTGTTTTGTTTTCTTTTTCTTTTGAGACAGGGTGTTGCCATCAGTTCTGGCTGGCCTTGAGCTCACTTTGTACCTCAGGCTGGTCTCAAAGGTCCTCCTGCCATAGCCTCTGGAGTACTAGGATTGCAGGCATGTGCCACCACACCCAGCTGGTCATATTGGGTTAGGGCCCATCTTAATGACCCCTTTTGAGTTAGTTATCTCTTTAAAATGCAAATTAAAATAACACTGAGATTCCATCTTACCTCAGAAAGAATGGCCATTGTCAAGGAATCAAATAATAACAAGTACTGGTAAAGTTGTGGGGAAAAAAAGAACCTTTCTAGATTTATTGTGGGAATGTAAACCACTGCAATCACTATGGAAATCAGTGTGGATGTTCATCAAAAACTATAACTAGAAATTCTATTTGGCCAAGCTATTCCCTTTCTAGGTATTGTCCCCCAAAAGGCATAGTATTATAGTCATATGTTCATATCCATGTTTATAGCAGCACAATTTACAGTAGCTAAGTCTTGGAAGCAGCCTATAAGTCCATCAACAGATGGATGGATAGAGAAAATGTGGTATTTACACACAGTGGAGTACTACTCTGCCATAAAGATAACTTTGTTTTATTTATAGAAACATGTATGCATCTTGAGACCACAAAATTCAGTGAAATAAATCAGATACACAAGCTTATGGTATGGTTTCTCTCATATGAGAAACCCAAAATATAAATAAAGAAATTAAAAGATAGAGAACTTAATTCTTTCCATGATTCTGGTCCTAAATTGAACTGGATGAGGACCAAATTAAATTTCCCTATTAGGTCATCATTGACCCTAACCATTGACTTTGATTTTGTTCTTGTCTTTGGTTTGTGACTAGAATTGTGGAATTAAGTTTATGAACCAAAGTACCACTGTAGTGGGAAACAGGGAAATAGATCTTTCTCAGATGGAAGGAGATCAAGAGATGGAGGGAAGCAGGAAGGAGGGGAGGGGAAAAGGGAGGGGAAAAAAAGAATTGGGTTGTGGGCTGGGAGGAAAACCAAGAAGTTGAAAGTCAGCTTGCCCCTCTCTTGAGCCAGCCAGTGCATGGGCTGGGAGACAAGAAGTGCATGACATGCAGTGAACTGGGTTCCCTACTCCCTACTCCATGGTCCCGCAGGCAACCAGCCGATTCGGAGGAACACAGGCTGGGATAATAGCAAATGAGGTACAAAAAAACAACTTAATGCTTATATTGCTTGATTGACTTTGCAGGCTAAAAACTGATAGTCTGAGCATATGCAATATAGCAACTATGGGGGCTTCCTTTTGTCTTATTTTTTGAAACCTAATATTGTTCTCACTGTTTCGTTTTGTTCCATTTTATTGTTTTGTTTTATTCCTTTAAAAAAAAAGAATAGCAATGTTTTATTTACATGCACCAACTGCACACATGGAATGTAAACATTATGTATGGCAAATGTACTAATAAAAGTAGAAAACCCCTAAAACTTAGTTACCTCTTTACAGCCCTTTCCTCCAGTATTGCTGCATCTGGGGTATCTGGGGACAGGAGTCCAACATACGAACCTGGGTAGGGAGGGACACAATTCGGCTCATAGCAGTGAGCACGGCTCTGGGACAGGTCCCGCACTGTCCTGCACCACGAGGCTGGGGAATCTTCCCCTCTAGCTTCCTCTTCCCATGCAGGGCTTTGAGTTTCCACTGGCCCAGAACCAGCCTGAGCTGTGGAGAGCCAGCTCTCGCTTTCTGTCTGCCCTCCTTCCAACACGCATTGGCTGAGCAACTCCAGCCCCAGCCCTGGCTGCAAGTGGCATTTTTACTGGAAGGGAGGGCTCAGAAATGGTCCGTGTAGCTGCATCCTCAAGGCATCTCATAAGCTGTAAGGGCCGATCCTTGGGCAACATGGGGCTTGGGGTCAAGGAGACCAGGTGGGCCACGGGAACTTTCGTGTTCAGACCATTTTAGGGTCAAATTATTCCAACTTCCTTTCTTATCGATTTGGGCTTTGAATAAGTGATGTTCCATCAGGACGAGGCAAAGTGTGTTCCATATTTTATGCAGTACCTGCTGAGTAACGCAAACCTGGGACAGAGTAATGTGAGCCTTGGTCAGCCTGGGCTCACCTCCTTCCCTGTAGAAAGGCACACCCTGAATAACTGAGGTCTCAGATCCATCATCTGATTTACCCAGCACCAGATGGAGTGGATGTTTTCATAGCTGTCTGACCTATGACAAATCCGAGGCCCAGAGAGGTGAACCCAGGCTCACAGCCACACAGAGGAGGAAGAGGAAGGACTTGAATTCAGGCCCAGGAATTAAGACCCATATGACCTTCTCTTCCTTGTGTGACCCACAGAGCTCATCCCTTAGATTCCGGCAGTGGAGGGCCAGCCTTCATTACAGCAGTGCAAGGGGAAACAGCCACTGCATGGCTGAGAAAGGCAGGATGATGTGGAAGCCTTCCTTCCAGAGTGGCCAGACGGGCCAGCTCCCTGCCCTTCCAGCTCCCTGCCCTTCCGGCTTCCTGCCCTTTCGCTTGGAAATCACACAATAGCGACAAGGCCAGGAGTAAATGCACATTTCCAAAGAAACTACAGGCAGAAGTAATTATTAAAACATCGTAAGAGTAGCTCAAAATATCCAGAGTGAGAAGTTACACGAAAAGATGCACAGAGGAGCGCCAGGGTCCCAGGGCAGCCCCGGGTGGTGCACCCCGGAAAGGCAGCAGTACACACTTCCGGGAAGAAGGGCTCGCCCCGAGCACAGAGCTGTTTCCAAGTCCCCAGCAGGGAGCTGGGATAGGCAAGCTGCCGTGGGGAGGTGCTGCACAGCCATTGTTACAGGAGCAGCTTGTCTGCGTGGCAGGGGAGATGAGGTCCTTGGGGTTTTGAAACGTGGAGAGGATCCTGTGTCTTTCCCAGTCCTCCCCAGTGGGTGGTGCAGGAAAACCCAACCTATTAAATGATTAGTGTTTAAAAATGGGAAGAAAATGTGGTGTGGTGATGTATACATATAATCCCAGCACTCCAGAGGCCGAGGCAGGAGGATCACTATGAGTTTCAAGCTTGGGTTACATAGCAAGTTCAACACAGTAAACTACATATTTTACAAAAATAAATAAACACATGAACTAGTACAGCATTTATACCAAGAAAAGAAAAAAACATGGAATCAAATGTAAAAGAAAAGCTGTGGAAAGGAGGAGTAAGATTTACCAATAGTCATAAAGCACCTACTAGAAAACCATGTGTCAGGATAAATTCCAAAGGGATCGAAGGTTTTATTGTATAAAGGGAAGCCACAAAAGAAGAAAGCATTCCCTTAAAGAAAGTATGGATTTTTTTCTACTTTTAAAAAGTTCTGGAAGAGAAAGATTTGTGCTGGTATTGCTTGGACAACTGAATGCAGAGGTCTTGTGCTCCTGGGTGAACGACTTGGGGACGACAGTGCACAATGAATGCACCATTGTTGCCCCAGATTGACGTGTTTTTAAATTCTTCTTCTTCTCCTCCTTCTCCTCCTTCTCCTCCTCCTCCTTCTTCTTCTTCTTCCTCTTCCTCCTCTTCTTCTTCCTCTTCCTCCTCCTCCTCCTCTTCTTCTTCTTTTTCCTTTTTATCCTTGAAATTTAATGGATTTGGAAAAAAAAGAGTTGTTAGCATCATTCATAAAACCAATAAGGTGAACCAGATGAAATCAGGCATTGATGACTGACTGGTCTCCTCATAGCTTGGAAGCCTCAAGAGACAAGTAGGAAAAACAACAAATTCATTAGAAAAAATGGGCAAAAATAAGTAAGGATGTAGATAAGTGAGCAGGTAGTTTAGAGCAAAGGAAGTACAGATGGTTTTTTAATTCGCTCAAAGATGTTTAACCTTATAACAATAATAAACGATGTACCCAGCTGTCATTTTCATCTGTCAGATCGGCAAAGTGTCCCATGCTGGGGACACACTGTGGTGTAGAGGTTGGGGGCACACAATGGTCTCCCATGGTGCTGTGGTACATTTTGGAGACTTCAGATCCAAGGGGGTTGTGAGGAAGATGATGGCGGCAGCTGGCTTATCTGTGCTACCTGCAGGGACCCAGCCATAGGTACCTGTGTGTGCATAATGACTGACACCGAGATCGTTCATGGAAGTGCTGTTCAAGCTGCAGGAGAACAACACAGCCATCAGTTAAATAAACGCTGGCTCATTCACATAATTTGACGTTATCTGGCAGAAGAAAAGAAAGAAGGCACTCATTTCAGATTGAAAATATTCTGAAATATATTACAAAGTGGAAAAACAAGGTCTAGAAGGGTATTTAGAGGAAATGCTGCCTGCCTTTGGGGTGAGGAAATGGGAGAAATAAAAATATATATGCATCTTTTACTGTGTGTGTTCATATTTATGGAAGAACACAGGAGAACATAATATGGAAGAACACAGGAGAACATAATAATATTCATTTCCCAGTTGCTGAGTATGGTGGTGTATACCTATAAGCCTAGCATTTTGGGAGCCCAAGGCAGGAGGACTGCAAATTTAAATCCAGCCTGGGCAATTTGGAGACTTAACAAAAGCCTGTCTTAAAACCAAACAACAATAACAACAACAAGAACAACAAAAGGCTAGGTATGTAGCTTGATGTGAAGGCCTTGGACTCAATCCTGAGTACTGCAAACCAAACCAAACCAAACCAAACCAAACCAAACCAAACCAAACCAAACCAAACCAAACCAAACCAAACCTAAACAAGACAAGACAAGACTAGGAAAGACAAGACAATGCAAAATAAAGCAGAAAAACATTAGTTTGTAGGGGCAGAGAGACCAGAGTACTGAACACCAGGTAGATGGATGTAACCATATTTTCACCACACACTTTGCTGTGAAATGTAACCACTGTCTATGGGATCCTGACACAATGGATGCTGTGATGAATTACTGCAATGTTAGTACTATATTGTAAAGTGTCTCTGGGGTCAGTTGTTGGCAGGGCCAGGATCCCTCTGAAGTTCTAGGGGTGAATCTTTGCCTGCCTCTTCCAACTTCCAGTGGTTCCTGGGGCCCTGGATATACAGGTCCGTCACTCCAGCCTCTACCTTAGCCCCACACTGCCCTCTCCTCTGTGTCACCTCCCTCTTGGTCCCCTTCCTGTGTGCAAATGATCCATCTCCCTATTTCCTTTTATCTACCTTTTAATTTGGGGGAGCACTTCAGGGTTTAGAGTTTTGGGTTAGAGATGCTTAACCCGTACTACTGACTGGATGGATTAGACAGTAGCAACTTGTTTCTCATGGTTCCGGTGGCTGGGAAGCCACAGTGCCTGCGATTCATTTCTGGGGAGGGCTCTGTCCCTGGCTGGGAAGAGTAGCTTCCTGCTGCCTGAACGTGGCAGGGGAGGGTGCAGAGGGAACTAGCTTGCTGGTGTTGGTTCTCACAAAGATGCTACGCCCTTCTGACTTCATTTAACCTTAGTTACTCTGTGCCGAGTACAGCTACAGTGAAGGTTAGGGCTTCCATCTATTAATATTGCAGGGGAGGCAACTCAGTCCATAGTGGGTATTTTAAACCAAAATGTTACTAATGATAAAGTTAGAGCTATGATACAGCTGTAGTCCCAGCACTTGGGAAGCAGAGGCAGGATTGCTTGAGTTCATGAATTTGAGACTAGTTTGGGCAACATAGTGAGGTCTCATCTCAAACCAAAGCAAACCAAACCAAGAAACCCAACCCAACCAAACAAAACACGAACTACGCCCCAATAGAGGTAATGACAGAGAAAAGACTGTGACCTGGGTTATGAGTCAGGCAGAACTGGAGACCCTGCAGGCACAATCTGGGGAAGCCTAGTGTGTCATTTAACCATGTCCCAGCTTGGCAGTGGAGATGGATGACAAGATATCTATCTATGTTACTGTCACACATGTCTCAAAGTCTTCAAGAAGGGTTCTAGCTTTCAAGGGTTAGAATCAGAGAGGCCAGGCCTCCCACCCCAGCCCCAGCCCCTGGCAGCTGCCGAGCTTGGGCAGGTCCTTGCTTCTTTGAGTCTCTTCCTCCCCGTCTGTGAGATGGGACAGAACAGCTCCCATTGGGCTGTCAAGGAGTTTAATGTGATGAGATCTTCAAGGCTGCTCACCTGCGGCTGCATTAGGTATTTACTGAAGTTGCTATTGTTATCATCATCAACATATGAAATGATGAAATGAATTTCACCATGCATATGAGAATCATACGCATGGTGAAATTTTGCCAACAACCCAGTGAAATTCTTGAAAAGATGATTAAACATCTTACAGTGATAACTTCCTGAAGGCAGAGCTGCTGGATTTAAGGACAATAACAAGCTTGCTTTGGCCAAGCATGGAGTGCAATCATTCCCTGCTTAGTATTTGAAGTTTATAGTCTAGGAACACCATCATTTTGAGGAACTTTATCTATTTTAAAAGTTAATGTAAACCAGACATGGTAGTACATGCCTATAATCTCAGCACTTGGGAGGCTGAGGCAAGAGGATCACTGTGAGTTGGAGGCCAGGCTGAGATATAAAGGGAGTTCAAGGCCAGCCTGAACTACAGAGAGAGACCCTGTCTCAAAAAGACAAACAAACAAACATTCATGACTGTGGACTGTGGTGAGGTGTCCATATAATTCTGCAGTCCTGGTGATACTGTTCCCGTCTGGTGAGGGATGGGGAGGTGGAGAGATGTGCAAGTCGTGGCAGAGGGTATTTGGGGGAATCTCTGACCTTTCTGCTCAATCCTTACTGCTCCAAAAGAATAAAATCACTGGGCGTGGTGGTGCACGTCTATAATCCTAGCTCAGGATGTTGAGGCAGGAGGGTCACCTTGAGTTGGAGGCCAGGTTGGACACGGTAAGTTTAAGGTCAACCTGAACTAGATGGCAAGACTGTGACCCCGGGGGAAACGTCTTTTAAAAAAGTAGAAAAAAATTAATGAACAGTTTTTCACCTTAATGAAGAAGAAACACAACTTCTCTTAGGAATCTGCATGCCAGCCTCAGAGCTGTTTATCTGACACTGGGCTTAGCTGTTCCCCAGGGGAACACAGCCAGGTCCAGAGAGGTTGGGCAGCTCTGGTGCATGCAGAAAGTTGTCCTTGCAGGGGCCCCAGGAAGAGCTTTAGCACATTGTCACCTAATAAATACATGGTGGATGGTTCACTTCACGACAAATTATGAAATTATTCAGGAAAAAGTAAGAGAAATAAACCTTGGCTTGGAGATCCACTTCCTGAGCCTCCTCATGGGGTCAGAGAGAATAGCCTTGAAGCTGTGTTTCTTCACTGGGAGGACAAATGATTCCAAATTTTGGTTGCAAATGTCTTTGTGTTGGGGCAAAATAATAGCCATGACATTTAACAAACTTTCTGTCTTGTTTTTTCTTTTTTTTTTTTTTTTTGTCTTTGCATTACTGAGGATTGAAACCAGGAGTATTTTATCAGAGTTAGATCTCGAGCTCTTTAACAAAGTTTTCTCTTGAGACAGGGTCTTGCTAAGTGGCTAGACTTGAACTCTTTTTTTTTGTTTGTTTGTTTTTTTGAGACAGGGTCTCACTATGCAGTTCAGGCTGGTCTTGAGCTTATTTTGTGGACCCTCCTGCCTCAGCCTCCTGAGTGCTGGGATTATAGGTATGCACCACCATGCCCAGTTTACACTTGAACTCATGATCCCCTTACCTTAGCCTCCTAGATAGCTGGGATTACAGGTGTGCATTTTTTTCTTTACTTAGAACATGTGAAAGGTATTAACCAGGGGCTAAGTGTGGGACTCAGGAAGGCTTGTTCAGACTAAGCCCTGGGAGGACCTTGAAGGCCAGAGTGGGTGGTTTCTCCCCAATTCCACATGCCCTGGGCAGGTGCAGAGGTTTGCTGAGTAGGGGGCCATGCAGGTTGCCGCAG
Source organism: Hydrochoerus hydrochaeris (assembly GCA_004027455.1). NCBI lineage: Eukaryota > Metazoa > Chordata > Mammalia > Rodentia > Hydrochaeridae > Hydrochoerus > Hydrochoerus hydrochaeris. The sequence continues at coordinate 123,928 of PVLA01004927.1, forward strand.
GAGGAGACCTGGCTTCTGGTCTGCGCCCTGCTCCCGAGGTGCAGTCATGGGGGAAGCGCTGTGTGCTGCCCGCTGAGGCCCTCACATGGCAGCGCCCCCTTTGGAAAGGCTGGTCAAGCCAAGAAGTGCAGACCAACCAGGATGTGGATCACTGCGGCCTGTTGCAGCAGGAGGGTGACAGGTCTGAGGTCCTGGGAGAGACAGTGGGACTGAGCATCACCACAAGTGTGGCATGGATGTTGCGGCCACTCCAGGCTTTGGGGTGGATGATGCAGAGCTAGAAACCACAACACCAAGCAGGAGCCACAGAAGACAGTATGGCTGCAGGCTGCAGTGACGTATCCACTTGGACATTGTTGAGTTGAAGGAGCCTTGAAAGGCCGGTGAAAGATAGAGAAGAAATGTGGGGAGTAAAGAGCACAGAGGGAGGCGGAGATGAGGGTTAGGGTTGAGAGAGGACTAGGGCCCGGGGAAAAGACCAGGACAGCCCCTGTCCTGCAGACTCATGGCCTCCTAACCCCAAGGCTGCAGTCTGCCTGTCTGACCTTGACTTCATTGATGGGTAAGCGTAGGACCTGGGCCATGGTGCCCACTTTCTCTGGGTCTGTTTTCTCCTCTGTAGAAATGGGGATAAAAAACCAGAATCTACTTCACTGGATTTTAATGGAGAGTAAATGAAGCATAAGTGTGAAACTCTTCGAACTGTCCTTGACACACAGAAGCACCCAGCAGAGAGCTAATCTTTAGGACTGGAAGGGAAGCAGGAGGCTTGGTCTGCTTGAGGCTCCTCACGGTAGCTTTCCTCGTGTGCTCTATTTATTAGTACATGCATCATTTACCGCGATGCCAGGAGGGCTTCTGTGGTATCGAGGAAGGTAAATTAGTATTCAAGGGCGCAAAGTCCCGTTTGTGCTCACGCAATGAGAGGCAGCCGTGCACTGACTTAAGAGCTCCTGCATTAATTACAGGCTTTGGCGCAAGAAAGTGCTGCTCAAGTCGAAGTCCTGCTTGAAGATGCAAGATCTGTGAAACTGCACCTGGCCGGAAGAAACGCAAATACCCGAAGGTTTTCACATACCCGTGACTCAACGCTTCCATCAAGATCTGCTGCCTCGCTTGTAAACATACCCAAATAATTGGTTTCATCTTGCTCGGACAAACCTGTTACAATTAATGAATTTAGCCCTGAAGATTGTTTCTTGCGGCTGCTTCCGCGAAAAGAGCTCTAACCTGCATCCGTCGCAGCAGACACTGAGATGCGCATGCGTATTAAAACATGGGCGCCACTGGACGGCCTGTCGCCTGCCGCCACTGCGTATTCCTTTAACGACAGTGTGACTCCACGGCCTCTTCAGGCCTCCCAAATATTTATAAGATAATAAAGCATATATATATATATATATATATATATATATATATATATTACAAAATATTCCAGAGACAGGCATTCAAATGATCCATCAGAACAGCCACTTTGACATCCGCAGGGATGCACCTAACACTTGGGAACATCTTTTTGGGTGCTGCTTTTCTAGTTCTTAGCACATTCTTTGAGCTTTCTGAATTGGTGGTGGTGGGGAGTCATTTTCCTTTGGAGGGTGGATGTGTTTTGAAATTCTTTCAGATTTCATTGAGATAATGCCAGTTTTGTTCAAAATCAAAATGCCATGAAAATAAGGTGATTTTTTTCTCCCCCTGGCTCAAACACTGGCTTGGAAAGTAAACTTCAGGGAGGAATTTTGGAGCACATGTCCCAAGGTGACAACATTCATTCTGCCTGGAAACAATCAAGAGTCTTCTAAACAGGCGACCAGCTTGGTCCAAGTTGTCCACAACTTACTCTGTCTTATCACTAACCTGCTGGCACAGAGCAGCCACATGGGATGGAAGCAGACCTGGGAGAGCAGTGCAGAAATTGGCTATATGACTATGGACATTTCTACAAGGTGACTGCTGGCCAAAGACATTTTCATTATTGTTTCTGGGCTTTTTCTGTGGGTTCTCTCTTCTCTTCTGCATTTCCATATATCTATTGAGAATATTTTCTCTTGGTCTGAAGAACTTTTGTATTCTTTTTAGTGCTGTTCCACTGGCTAAGCATTCTCTTGGGTTTGCTGGTCTGCTGACTTAATTTTAAAGGAGAATTTCATCAAGCACACAATCCTAGTTTGGCAATTATTGTTATTGGTATTATTTTGCCCTAATTGACATCGTTTAAAATTTTATTGTAGTTTTCTTCTTATTTTTCTTTCTTTTTATCTATGAATAAAATGGATTTTTAAAAAAGTTATTTTTTTTTTGGACAGGGTCTTATTATGTAGTTTAGATGAGGCAAGAACTCAAGCTGTCCTCAAAGTCATGGTGATCCTCCTGCCTTAACCTTCTGAGTGTTGGGATTACAAGCGTGTGCCATCACTGCTTGCAGCAATTTTCTTCTTTCAGCTCTTTTATCTTTTCACTGTGTCACAATTGTCTCTTACTCTTTTCTGTAGTTGCATCCTTTTTTTATTTCTGTCTCACTAGTCTACATATCTTCTTTTGCCATTCAGTTCACTAATCCATTCTTTCTGGGTAAACCTGCTCTTAATTTGTCTATCCAATTCTAAATTTTCATTTACTATATTTTTAGTCTAAGCATTTTGCTTTGATTCTTTTTTAATATTCTAATCATGTGGTGAAGTTATCCTTATTCAGCTGTTTTACTCAGAAAGAGAACTATTTAAGTTTAAAAATAAAATAATACTACCTGTTTAAAATGACTCAATAACTGAATCATCTGTCTGTTTTTCTACTGTCTGTTTTTCCCTCTTGGTTTTGGTTACTCAGATTTGTGTTTTAAAACATTTGAAAATTTTAAAATTAATTGTGCATATGGAAAAATGTTGAGGCTCTAAATGATGCTGTCTTCCTTAGAGATCATTATCCTTTCCCTGGCCAGTCAGGAAGAGTGGGGATCAAGTACCTTAAGACAGAGAAGGAGCCAATTGCATATTGGGTAGCAGTTAGATCAAAACTTTCTACTCTGGGGGCTTCCAGGAAGATGTTGGAGTGGTAAGCAGCAGAGAAAGAGTCTCTATAAGAGTTGCTGTTCAGACACTGGAATATAACAATACAAAGAAGAAAACAAGGAGTGAAGTGGGTCCCCTGGAGCCCACAGGGAGAATAAAAAAAGGAACTTCAATGAAGAAGAAGAAGGAGAAGGAGAAGAAGAAGAGGAGAAGAAGAGGAGAAGAAGAAGAGGAGAAGAAGAAGAGGAGAAGAAGAGGAAGAGAAAGAGGAAGAAGAAGAGGAAGAGGAAGAGGAAGAAGAAGAAGAAGAAGAAGAAGAAGAAGAAGAAGAAGAAGAAGAAGAAGAAGAAGAAGAAAGCTGGTAGAGACTTTTCTCTGAGTCTGGCCTTACTGTGTTGGAGGAGTAGTTCAAACCTGTGAATGCATGGTGACTGCTGGCAACACCAGAGGCCTCCATGGAGAGACACAGCAGTGGAAGGGGAAAGTGGACATGGAGGGCTACACTGGCTGGTGGTGAGTGCTGCATGCTCAGAGATCCCACAGGAGAGGATGATCGGCCAGGAGCCATCTGGGAGAGGAGCCCACTGAGCTCAGAACTCAGAAAAATTGCTAGCTCCATCCAGCTGAGTTCAAGTCCAAAGAGAGTGTGCTGACAGTAGCAGGATGAAAGGGTCTGGTCCAAGCCTCACAGCCAGAAATCAGCCTGAACCTCAGCAGACATAAAGGTGAAGGCTCACTGAGATTATCCACCACCCTTCCAGGAAGCTACTGCTGACCTGCTGGGATAAATCAACATGGATCTGGACTCTGTCTCCACATGTGGACTTTTTTTCTCTTATTTTTTTCCCCTTCATTGTTTGATCTTGTTTTTATGACTGTGAATGTGGGTTCTCATTTCTTTGTGGTTGTTGTTCTGTTCTGTTCTGTTTTTTTTTTTTAATTTCTTCCTTCTCTTTCTCCTTTGTCTGCTGCACCAGTTTCCCAAAGTTTGCATGATCCTCCTTTGTCTTCCAGCCTTTCTTCTAATCTCTTCCTCTTCTTCTTTTCTCTATTTTCCCCTGAACCCCTTTTAAATTTTCTCCTCTGAGGTTAAAATTGGCATATTGAAGGTTTATTTACTACATATAATTTCTCTGGTTTATTTTAGATTTTGTTGTATAACCACAAATCTAGTTCATATGGTAAAAGGTGGTAAATTAATGGTTACATCAATTTGTCATTTTCTAGGCTGCGTTTGATGCTGTTGTTATTGCTGATTGTACCACTTTAGCTAAAGTAATGTAATGGTTCTAACCAGCTGTTCTTCTTGATATACCAAGACTGAGACTGCCTAAAGGTCACAGAAAATACTACAGGGTGCCAAAGAACCAGGGGCTGGGCCAGGCAGGTGGCAACTTCTCATCTCCAAATTGAAGAGATAGAATCTTTTTTTTTTTTTTGATACAGGATTTCACTATGCAGTTCAGGATGGTTTTGAACTCACAGCAATCCTCTTGCCTTAGCCTCCTGAATGCTATGATTACAGGAGTGAATCACACTTGAAAATTTACCTTTAATTTGCAAGATGATTTTTTTGAATGACAGAATTAGTATAAATTGTCCTGAAAAATGTTGCTAAAAACTAGCCAGTAGTTATTCATCATTGGAGGAAAATTTCTTCCTCTGATAAATCAAGCTATGAAAGACAAATATATTACCTCTCTTGCTGTGTGCTTTTTATAGATACCATAATTATCTCACTGATGATGTGATATTGGAGATCCCCACTTGGTGTGGTAGCCTCCAACCTGACTCTTCACCTTACCAGTCTTGGATTTTGCCTCCTTTCTCTTTTCACCAATAATTAGAACTCCTGCTCTAGTCATGAGCAGCAGAGGATACCTTTACCTCCAGCTCACACTGATTCATGTGGCTTCTTGTTCCCATTTCATCCTTGGTTTCTGTATATCTCTCTTATTTTCTATCTCAGTTATACACTTAAAAATATTTTTATTTATGTTTTGAGATAGGGTCTCACTATGTATTCCAGACTGGCCTTGAACTCATTATGTAGCCCAGGCTGGCCTCAAATTCACAGTGATCCTCCTGCCTCAGCCTTCCCAGTGCTGGGATTATAGGCATACACCACTCCAGTCATCTTGAAAATATTTTTTAAAAATTTTAGCATTTTTGATTTATAAAAACTCTATATGGCAAGAGGATATCCAATATGCAGCAATACAGTCAAATCATTTATTCTCTAAACATTTATTCATGTTATTTAAGTGCCAGGGAACCTGTAAAGTACTGGCCTAGAGAATATGGCTAGAACTTAATCTTGACCTCTTCCCAACTCATTTACTGGGCTAGTATTACCTAATACCAAAACCAGACAAAGACATCACAAGAAAATGACAGAAGTGGCAGCCATGTGGCCAGGAGAGAACCAGAAAGCCAAGCCTAACTCTCCCCAGGTGGGTGTGTGGGCCGAGAGAAGAAGAAGAGCTCCTCCATAAGCAACCAACTGATTCAGAGGAACATAGGCTGAGAAGACAGCAACTGAAGTAAAGAAGCAACTTAATGCTTGTATTGTTTGATTGACTGCAGGCCTAAAGTCACTAGTCTGAGCACCTATTTAGAGGATAACAATATGCAGTATAGTAACTGCTGGGAATTTCCTACTGTTTTGCTTTTGAAAACCTATACTGTTTACATTATTTTGTTTTGTTCTGTTTTATTCCTTTAAAAAATCAAGCAATCACTCATGTTGGCTGAGCAGTGAAGGAAAAGGACCCTTCTTTCCTATTGGTGGGAGTGTAAACTGGTACAACCACTGTGGAAATCAGTGTGGAGATTCCTCAAAAAACTAAAATTAGAGGTTCCATTTGATCCAGCTATTCCCCTTCTTGGTATCTTCCTGAAAGAATTAAAAGTATCATACCATAGCATTATATGCACACCCATGTTTAAAGTGGCACAGTTTGTAATAGCTAAATCTTGGAAACAGTGTCTATCAACCAATGAATGGATAAAGAAGATGTGGGTTTTTATGCAATGGAGTACTGCTCAGGCATTAAGAAGGATAAGCTTGAGACATTTCTAGGTAAATGGATGCACCTTGTGACTATAATCTTAAGTGAAGTAAATTGGACTTGTATAAATATCACATGGTTTCTCTAGTGTGAGAAACCAAGGGTATAAATAAGGACCAAAATGTATAATAGATATTGGGACATATGAATACAATGTTCAAATAGGAAGGGGAACTAGGGAGAGGGAAGTAGAAAGGAAGGAAGGGAAAAGAAAAAAATCAAGAAAAAGAAGGAAAAATGGAAACAGTTTTTTGTAAGTGAGAGGAAGAGAGATTGATGGGAGGGTAGGGGATTGAGGAAAAAAATCAAGATACATAATATACAGGTACAAATTCCCTATGATGAATTTATGATGAATATTATGTATACCTAAAATGTTCCAGTAAACTCAATTAATTAGAACAAGACAGATAAGTCTCTCTTATGAATATAGACACAGAATTTTCTACACAACATGTAAAAGGATTATACACCATGGTGAGATTTTCTTGAGGAATGCAAGCTTAGCTCAACACATAAAAATTATTCAGTGTAGCAAGAGAATAAAGGAAAGAAGTGATCATGTCAGTAGATGTACACAAAGCTAACAGTGTTTCATGCTAAAAGCATTCAACAAAATAAAACTGCAATGAAACTTCGTCACCCTGAGAAAGGACATCTCTGAAAGACCAGAAACCAGCATCAGACTTAATTGGGGAGTGTTAGATGTTCCTCCCAAGCTCAGGAACAAAAAAAAATATGGCTAACAATGGGATACACAGAGTTACTATCTGTAAATCAATGATTTATTGAGAACCCCCCAAAATGCATTTTTGAAAAGTCTCTTAATACTAATGAAAGTTCAGTAAGAAATCTGGGTAGATCATCAATGTAAAATATTGATTAGCACAGTAAGTTCTGTGAGTTCAAGGCCAGTCTGAACAATGTAGAGAGACCCTGTTTCAAAATGGAATGAAAGGGCTTGGGTTATAGCTCAGTGGTGGAGTGTTTGCCCAGCATGCATGAGGCCCTGGGTATGGGGAGTGGCTGAAGCTATAGATTGAGCTCACATGGGGTTCAGAGCAAGGCCAGCCTCAAGAACACAGAGCACCTGAGGCAAGTCACATGACTAAGCCGCTCTGGTCTCAAGAACACGGGGTGCCCGAGGCAAGCCACATGGATGGGGGGGTTTCAGGTGACATTCAACTTCCCGAGTGTATAAATAAATGCACTGCGACCTTGGGGCCCTCCTCCCACATTCCGTCACCCCTCCCTTCCTTGCTTCCTCCTTCCTTCCTCTCCCATCAGGAGAGAGGGCTCCACATGGCCTCAGTTTTCTGCATTCTGACTCTTGCCCTTCTTTCTCCATCCTCTCCCCATTCTCACCTAGGAGCTTCTAGGGCTACACAAGATGCAGCCCCTGGGTTCACATTTCTGGTAATTGTTGGTAATAAAGTCTTTCTCTCAGCCAACTCTGCCTTCAGACCTCTGGTCTGAGAAGAGGGTAGTGGGACTCAGCTTTTTTTTTTTCAAGTAAGTTTACATTCTCTGACTTTAAAAAAAAATGAATGCCTTCTTCAGTAAACAGAAAAGAATCAAAACAAAATATAATAACAATAAAACTTGAGCATGTAATTCTAAGATATATATTTGTTTAATTTTTCTAAGCTATAGCTATGTATGACAGACAGGATATTGTATAGTTAGGAATATAAGCTGTGCAGCCAGATTGTGGGGTTCAAATCTCACCTCTGCCACTTGTCTGCTGTGTGATATGGGAGAGATCACTTGACTCTTCTGAACCTGTAAAGTAGACATACTAACCCTGCCTCAGGGTGGTGGTAGGGATGAAATGAAATGTTATATGCAAGTTCTGACAGTATTGCCTGGCATGAAATAAGTGCTCACTCACTTTACCGATTATGGTGACTACTCGGCAAATAAGTAGGTACATTATAAAATATAAAGAAAACAAATTTTAAAATATGGAAGGGTGAGGAAATAGAAATGGGGGTTCTGAGACATCCCCTCCCACAGATGGGGTGCCTGGGGATTTCAGGTACATTCACCCTGCTTTGAGACTGCAGCTTGGGTGGTGACAGGAGCCCAGCGCATCCTGCATCCCTGGTGGCCTCCTACACTGGGCTCTCTGCTGTAAACAGTAATCAGGTCAGCAGACCTTGGGTTCCCAGCTGGACCTGCCCAGTCACAGTCGTTACTCAGAGGAGCACCGGCTCTGCCCTGGCTTCACAGCTCCTCCCTGGGCCTCAGCGGCCCCCTGAGCCTGGAGCCAGGAAGTCAATGGCTGCAGGGCAGCTGCATGTCATTTATTGTCCCAGCGTCCCAAGGGCGGGTTGGGTTCACTCACACTGGCCAGGCCCCTGCAGCCAGAAGCCATGTCCCTGATGTGCGCCCAACCTGGAGACATTAGGTCCATCAGGAAGCCTGTGCCCTGGGGACACAGGAGCAGCCAGCTTGCTCTGCACCAGCCCAGCAGTGGGCTCATGGGAGCAGCAGTGAAACCTGGGATTCTGCTGGGCCAAGGCATGGGTGCTGCGCTCACAGCTGTGTCCCCCTAAAGCTGGTGGGAAACAGGGCTCAGCCCTGAGAAGGTGGTCACAGAAATCACCCCAAGTCCACCTATTTGGTTCAGATACTTTTAGGTTGGAGAAAGTGATGAAGATCTGGAGCCTGCCTTGTGGATCCCACAGCACAGCAGTGGGGCCTGCAGCCTTTTATTACGAATGTGCCCCCATGTAGACAGCAGGGAAAGGGTTGATGTGATTGCATGCTCTGCCTCCCCTACTATCCACTGTAGCTGGAGACTCGGGGTTGCCCCTCAGCCAAATCAACCATGGGGTGACTCTTTCCTCAACTGACAATTACCATCCAATTAGGGGACCCCTACCTGCCCACCTGATATTATAGGCTGAACCCAAGTCCTCTGCTCTGAGCTACGTCTCCAGCCCCTTTTATTTTTTTTGAGACAGGGTCTCATTAAGTTGCCCAGGATTGGCTTGAACTTGTAATCCTCCTGCCTCAGCCTCCCAGAGTGCTGTGATTAGAGGCATGCACCATTAAGTTTGGCTCCAGTTATGGGGGTTTAAAAAACTTTACACATTTGTCCCATCTTTGAAGGTTTTGGCCCAGAGTGTCTGGGGTGGAACCCAGGAATCATTCTAAAGAGTTTCTGGTGCTTTCATGATGGGAGGATGGTGGATCCTGTGGTCACTGAGGCTTGGCAGAGTGATCTGAGCACTGGCGTCTGAGGTTAAAGACCAGAAGTCCAATCCTGGTGACGCCGCTTCATAGTGGGACACAGTACAAGAAACATACTCCCCCCAGCCTCACTCTTCATAGATAAGGAGAGGATAAGGGCAATAAACACTCTCGGTAGCTCACATGTAGATATGAAGCTGTGAAACAATGTACAGATACAGGACTTCAGGCTTATCTAGTCTACAATTGGTCACCTCCAATGATGAGAAGCTCACTACTTCCAGAAATAGCCCCTGTCCTTAGTTCTGAGAGACAACAAGCAACCCTTTCTCACTCAGCAAAATTGCCTGCAATTTCCTTTTATTGGATTTAATTCTTCCTCTTACAAGAAATTTGAATCCTTTTTTTTTTTTAATTAGTACCGGGGATCGAACTCATGACCACATGCTTGCAAGGCAGGTGCTTATGCTGCTGAGCTAAATCCCCAGCCCCGAAATTTGAATCCTTAATCTCTAGTCCAGCCCTTTGACTAATTTAAGGTAATTAAGACAATCATAGCAAACTTTTCTCTTCCCTATCTCAATTTTAGGCTTCTCAGCATATTTTTTATACCAAGAAGTCCCCCTTGAATCAGCAGTATTCCCAGAAGCTGTGGTAGGCATGGCTAAACCCCAGTGAGACCAGAGATTACTCTTCCAGTGTAGGAACTCGGGGAGGGCCATTTTGCCTCTAGCTAATTAAACCACCGAGCCAAATCAAATGATCTAGTTAAACTAATTACCCATACCATAGGATCTAGTTACTAATGCATGTACTTAGTAAACAGGACATTTGCTAAGTGTCTTAGATACTTTTTTCTCATCACTGGGATAAAATTCCTGACACCCAAAGTTAAAGAGGGAAAGGTTATTTAGCTCACAGTTTGTGGAGGTTTCAGTCTATAATCATCTGGTTCCATGGCAGGGTGGCACATGGCAGAGGGGCAACCATTCATGGGGGTGGAAGATACCAAAAGCAACAAAGCAAGAGCAACAAGCCTCTTTCTGCCTCTTTTATCTTATCCATATTGCTGGGATTAAAGCAGTGCCAATCCAGTCAGTGGATTGATCCAGCAGTCACTCGCCCTTAATCCCAGCATGAGCTGCCTCCAAAAAAGCCCCATCTAAAAGTGCATAAGGCTTTGGGGGACATCTAGACCTGCACCACAATGCTAAGTGATCTGCATGTTCTTAGTTCTTATAATAAACCTGAAAGGTAGGTGTTATTACCCCTGTTTCACAGATAAAGACACTGCAGCTCGGAGAGGTTAAGGAAGTGCCTACAATCTTGGCGTCACAAAGTGGCAGTGGAACTAGGCTCAGAACCCTGCGCATAGCCTCCTGAAATAGTTTTGGGATGAACAGGAGGTGGTGAGAGCCCAGACCACTCCCCCTTATTTACTGCTTTTTGCCTTTGCAGTTCTCCTGTTGTCTTGGTTACCATATCTCATTGCTAGGACAAAATACCTGTTATGGATTGAAAACTTGTGGTCAATTTAATGCCAGCTGGATTACATTAGCATGGTGCCAGGCGTAGATGTTCCACCTGAGGAAAGTTGCCAGTATAAATACAGACACCAAGAAGGAGAAGCTATTCATGTTAGTGCATCATGTTAGTGTGTTAACCCTAATGGCTTGAGGTGTTGTGGGTTTTCATGAGTTGCTGCTTGAGCCGTTGGTTCTCCTGGAGAAGCTCTGGTCCTCACATTGAACATTGCTTCCTGGCTCCGGAGAGGAAGACGTGTGCCGCTTGGTCTCCAGGATGAACTCATCACACTGGCTCCCTGGCATACACTTGACTGTACTTGTCATCAGAGGAGCTCGGGGCCTCTGTGTCGTTGAGGCTGGCTGTGGTGCTTTTCAGGACAGCCCTGGTCTTTGTTGTGAGTGTGACTTCTCGGCTCCAGCGTAGAACCCTCAACCTACCAGCACAGCTCCTTCACCCTGCTGGCATAGACTTTCTGGCTTCCTCTGCTGACCTTTGGGCCTTCCCAGCATGGATCCGAAAAAGAGACAGGCGTGAGTCCTTCTTGTGGGCTCTAGACCTCCAGTTGGAATCATGGGAGGCATTGTCATGGGCTCTGGGTCTTCATCTGGACCCATGTGGGACACTGCTGTGGGATTCAGGCCTTTGGTTAAATATTCTATGTCTTTAGTGATGTGAATAGATTTCCTGCACTTTCTTGTATTAACTGGTGGTGGGTGACCATCATAAAAATAACATTATAAACTCCATGTCCTAATTCTAATTGTTCTCTGCATAACTTCTGACTACAACAATACCCAACACCCAAAATGAAGGAAGGGAAGGTTTATTTAGCTGTTGTGGATAATCAGCTGGCTCCAAGGCAGGCTAGCATGGCACTGGGGCAACACTTCAAGGCAGCAGCCAGAACAAAAAGTGGGGAAGAACAAGCCTCTTCTCCTCCCTTATATTGCATACAGCCCACCTCCCTATCCCCAGGGAGGGTGTAGCACTCACAAAATCTCTGCTTTGCTCTTACAAAGTGAGAACTCTGGCTCTCTGCTGAGTTTCTTAGTGAAACTTCTAAACTTCTCAAACTTACCCAAGGTATCAGCCATAACACCTATTCAAGCAGGAGCTGAGTGCTGTAAATAGGCAAGCACTCAAAAATCATCTACATGTAGTGAGACAAAGGAGGCACTGTGAGCTCCTCCTTCCGGCCCCTGTCTGGCCCCTTCCTCCCTCAGAAGGAGAAACAGAGCCCTGCTTTAGGGCTGACTCCTTCACACCAGTCACTCGACTCCCCTGAGCTTCTCTGGTAGTCTAGAAGGCAGGCTACTACTGCACAAGTGGCATTTACCTCCCTCCAGTGGGCAGAGGTGTCAGGAAGCAGTGGGGTGTTCTGCTGTCTTGGACACAGGTGATCTGGGTAGAGCGTTGGAGTGTAGTTGCTGCTGGGTGACACAGATTCATTTCTTTGGCTCCACCAAAGAGGCACTTTGAAGATGACCATTTCCTGGAGAGTCTGATGCTGGCTGGTCAGAAGTCTGATGTCAGCATAATTTTAGCATTGCTAATTACTTGGTTGAAACTTAGTCTGTTGAAAAAACTCTCCAGGAGCAAGAATGTAAGGCCAAGTTTACTTTGTAACAAAGAAATGAACCAACCCAAAGCACCCAAACCAGAAGGACCTTGCCCTCAACGAATCCACACTAAATATTACTTTTCTAGAATGATAAACAGGGCCAAACAACCCAAGAAACCTAAAAGTAAGTATTCTAAAATGATGGAATATCTGGAATTCCAAATGCTCTCTGAACTGGAGCCAGTTCAAACAGACTTCATCCTGAATCCATTGATTCAGTCAACTATGAAGTTGAAAGTTCAGCTTACAGGAATGGTGCTTTCTATTCTAATCACACAGAGAATCACACAGAATACAATGTAGTAAGTTTTGGCAAACACAAATCTGAATATCTTAAATTCCAATCAGAATGGGGACAGAATGGCCCCATCACTGTTAGGCTAAACCGAAGTACAACTGAGGCCACCGAGGCAGGCAAAGTTGAACCAATGTGTGAGGACTTTTGCCAGTTGGATAGTGTTGGGCCAAGGGCGAAAAGCCAGTTGGCCCTGACCGTGGGCTGGGGGCATGTTTCTATAGGGCAGTTTAGGTAAGGGAGGGAGATATTGCTGAGGAGGTTGGAAAATTTTGGGTCGCTGAGTAGGGGGTCTAAGGCTAGGTGATAGAAAGTGCTGGGTACAGGGGAGGCTGCCAGGCACAGCGTGTCTCTGGTGGTTTTTTGGGAACCAGCTCTTTGTAGGTTGAGCTATGTGGGGCAGCTGCTGGCTTCCTGTTGAAGGCCATGCCCCGCTAGGTGTCAATAACAGATCTTTTTGGGGGACAGAACTTTTCTGTCCTAGTTGGGTGGGGGTCTAGTTCACAGACCTTTCAATGACTATACAAAGACTCCTCACACCCCTTCTGGTCAGTCCCCAACACCAGAGATGACTAAGTGCTATCCTGATGTCTAACACCATAGATTGATTAACTGTGTCCTTGGTATTTTGCATGAATAGAGTCATCGCACGTCCTCTTTTGTTTCTGACTTCTTTTGCCCAACTTTTGCTTTCTCAGTGGCAGTGCTGGGGTCTAGCTCAGAGCCTCACGCAGGCTAGGCAAGAGCTCTACCACTGAGCTATGCCCCAGCCCCTTGCTTAACATGTCAGCCTTTCCCAGCAGGTGACTTGACTGCTTGTGAGTGACTCAGATACCAACTAGGTGAAGACCCAGAAGAGGCGAGACCTGAGGGGAAAAGTGGTGCATAATGACTTTAATGGGAAACAGACTGGCTCACAGAGACTGGAAAGTCGCTGACTGCAGAGCTGGGGTATAGAGAACCCTTTCCCATCCTCCTCGAGGCCCAGGGAGGTTTATATTTGTAATCCCACGGGGAAGTTATTGGAATTCCAGTGAGTTAATTCTGATCTACCACTTCCAGTGTGACGCAAGACAAGGATAAAGACACTAAGGCATATTATATACAGCTATGGGGAGCCAAGGGGTCCTGAATCCAGCCAAGATGGTGGCTCACTGGAGCAAAGGTCTCAACCTGTGCTCAACCTGGGTTTTATTCTCCTTGAGAGGAGTGCTGGGGGATGAGTGACAGTGAGAGCGGTGGGAAACACAGGACTGCCATGACCACCGTGCGCTGGGCTCGGTAGGAGGGCTGAGATCCCCTCCAAGACAAGCAGAGGGAAAGAAACGCAGAGAGAGCCACCGGCACAATGCAGCTGAGGTAGGATCTAGTAACCTGGAGTCGGTGCTTTGGTCCTGATAGACAATCCTCTCTGCCCTGGGAAATCAAGACTCTTTCCTGAGGCTGAGGCCCAGCAGACAGCGTGGAGCAGGACTTTCCCTTCCACCCAGCTCAACTATGCATTGGGGAGTCACTGGGCGAGGTAACACTGACCTGTCCCCTTGCTTCAGGTATTACACACCAGCTCCTCAGCCAGCCCAGTTTACATCCCTTAAAGCCAATTGAAGGGACAAAGAAATAGACCAACCAGCTCTGTACATATCTGCACATGGAGACAGAGCCAAGTTTAACCAAAATGAAGATAGTTGCTCTTCTTTTCAAGGAGAGTCATCTGGGTGGTTCCCCACACTGAGGAACGCGTCCCACACAGGACACGTTCTGAGAAAAGCCATGTGTCACTGCGTGAGCACCACAGTACACACTTCCCCAGAGAGCACAGGGAGCTCTAACCGCACCTCCCTTCTTCCCTCCCGTTCTCTCTCCGTCTCTGTGTCTGCATCTCTCTCTGCCTCTGACACTGTCTTTCTGCCTCTCTCTCTCTCTCTGTCTCTGTCTCTGTCTCTGTCTCTGTCTCTCTCTCTCTCTCTCTCTCTCTCTCTCTCTCTCTTCCTTTCTTTGTGCAGTGTATTAAACTCAGGCCCTCATACATTCTAAACCCATGCTTTACCACTGAGCTACACCCCCAGCCCTGGGCAACAGGTTCTTCAGGAGCCAGATTCAGTCTAATTGCTGCTACTCAGTGCATTCTGATGCTACTGAGGCATGGCTAGACCGACTCATTTAGCCATCCTATTCTGAGCACCCCGTATGTGCCTGGCACCGGGAACGCAAGTAAGACAAAGGTCATATCACCTTCATTATATTATCATTTTTCTATTATCGTCTATATGTACATTCTTCATTTGAGCAATCTAAGGTGTAGTTAAAATTTTTTAGTATGGCTGCAACCCAAGCACTCTGGGTGGCTGAGGTGGAAGAATTGCAAATTCAAGTCAAGTCTGAGCAACTTAATGACTTAGAGAGAAATCATTGCAAAATTTAAAAAATTTTTAAATGGCTGGGGGTATAGATCTGTGCAAAGGCCCTGGCTACAATCTCCAATACTGAAAAAAAAAAAATATATATATATAATTTAATATATCCTAAATATCACTTCAACATGTGATTAATATACATAATTAACAATGAGATATTTCATATACACTTTTCATAGGCAGTCTAGGAACCTTATAGCACATTTTGATTCAAGTGCAAGATTTTCATGGAATGACTTTATCTTCTTCATCTTAGATTTCATGAAACTTACATTTGAAAAACTAGATTCACATACTGAAGTTGTTCTAAATATACATAAATGTTCTCTGCTAATAAAAAAGGACACAATTGAGCGGCAGTCTGCATCAGGGGTAAGCTGCCCAGAAACCTCCACCATGGGCCCGCCCTGCCACTGGGAACATCGAGGAGGCCCGCCCAAGACTGAAAACTACCCTCCCACCTGGAACATCCGAAGACCTCAGCAGGCTCCAGTTAGTGTGAAAAAATTTGGAACTTTGCTCCCAGGTGGCGAACCTTGGACTAAAGCAGATTAACTGTATCAGTGTGGTGAGTATACCCCTAAAATAGAGGTGTACAGGGGATAAATAGGGCCAGTAGTAAACCCCCCTCCAACTAAACGTAAGACTTTGGTGTGTCTGAAAAGAGTGTGTGTGATGCTCTGCTACACATAGAAAACACCAGGCAGATTGAAAATGACAAAACGAAAAAGCAAAATGCAGTCTCAAACATATAGTTCACCAGAAGCAAGTATAGGAGACATTGAAATAGAGGACCCCAAAAGTAACACACCGGGAATCTCTGAAAAGATAGCGAGTGAAATAAAAAAAACAACTGCATCAGGCTATAGAGGAAATCAAATTAGAAGTACTGTCCCATGTAAAGATAGAAATAACAACTTTAGTGAAGGAGTTGTTGAATGCAGCTAAAGAAGAACTAGAGAAAAAAGTACATGAGCATGGGAAACTGATTGAAACTTTGAATAAACAATATAGAAAATAAGCAGAATTCATGAAACAAACTCAAAGAGACATCCAAGAAAAAAGGACACAAATTCTTTCCCCTTAATATTTATAGCAATATGAACAAAACCTGCTTATCTTTCCTAGAATTGATTTCAAAACTACCTCAGTCCGAGCTGAGGAAATTCACAGTGAACTGCACACACAGAGAAGCAGCTCAGAATGACAATGGCAGCGACCAGCCCCACTTTTTTTCCTGTCTCCGCAGCTGGCTTATATATCACCTGTCAGTTACAGCTACAATAATTTGCATGTCAATTCCCGTTAGTAAAACAGAGTGAGTTCATTATTGTTTGCATTTTCAAAGTTTCATAGCTGGACACAATGGTACATACCTGCCATCCTTACACTTTAGGAGGCTGAGGTAGGAAGGTCAAAAGTTTGAGCCCAGCCTGGGCAACTTAGCCAGTGTCTGTCTCAAAACAAAAGATAAAAACAAGGACTAGGAATGCACCCCTGACAGCAGAAGTAAAATTAAAGTTTCAGTTGCAATAATACAATAAACTCTAATACCTGTCTAGCTCTGTCATAAATAATTTTTCCTCACCTCAGAGTCTCAAACTGAGCTCACTTGCAAGATAAAAGATACATAAGATGAAACAGGGAGCTAGATCTTTGGTAAAAGGGAAGGAGACCAAGAGATGGAAGAGGGAAGATGGAAGAGATGGGAGAGGGAAGGGGATGAAACAATAATTAAGATGTGTTGCATGCACGGACCCACTGCGCACGAAGAATGTAATCACTGTGTACTGCAAACAGGCCTAGGTACTGCAAAAGGAAAATAAAAATAGAGGCAGATTGTGATGAGACAACAAAAGCCATCTTCTGTCTTTAATTTTGAATATTTGGCAACCATTCCCTTTATTTTGGGAAAACGTTGGAGTTTTAAACACAGTAAGTCTTTGTATAACCTTCTGTGACTCCGACAACTCTGGCAGGGAAGAGAGGTCATTAAAGCAGTCTTCTATTTCTTTCCACTGTCCTGTAAAGGAGAGGTGACTCGCAGTATTTGAATGTGTGTCAGGAATGTTTGTAACAACTGCAGCAGAGATGCCCTCCCTGCATTCTGCTGTGGGGAGCTGCATGTAAGCATTTGCACGATATACAATGCAATAGGAAAGAAAGCAACAAGGGAAATATCACTGTATTTGCAAATTAAAAGAAATCCGAATTTTTGACCTAGCATAATAGAACTAACATTTGTGGAAAGGAACTTTTTTCTTATCTGGCTAGAACCTTCTGTGGGCAGATGCAAAAGATTAAAAAGTAGCTGTGCCATGTGTTAGACTCTTTTTAGGCCATGAATCGACAGCATTTTTTCTTAAATTGGAAGTCTTTGGAGACAAAATGTACCCAAAGTATGAGTTAGGGAGCATCTATTATATCACTTGGCTCATCCAAAGTGAAGGAAAAGTACTTGTAATTTTTCACGTTTATTGATTGGCCTTCTGTTATTGTTAGAAAAGTCTTTATTTTATGGACAATTACGTGGTGGCTGAATACAAGAGCTTTCAGTGTTTGTGAAATGGCTTTTTTAGTCTTGTCCTCAGAATTTTCTAACAATATTCCCTCCCCCCAAGATAACTTTATCTTTTAGCCACTTCATCTAAAAGTGCTCTTCTTTTGTGCAAAAATCCCAGTTCTTTGTAGCTAGTGAATTTCCATTTTCATTTCTTTGTTTATTTCACAATATTGGGAATTGGAAGCTTTGCACTAAGTGCTGAGTCCTTTTTATTTTTAATTTTGAGACAAGGTCTCTTGCTCAGTCGTTAAGTTGCCTCCCAGGGTGCTGGGATTACAAGTGTGTGCATCATGCCTGGCTTAGCCAAATTTGTAAGTGCAGATATACATATTAAAATATTTAAAATTTACTTAAAAATTAAAAATTTAATAGAAAAATTAAAAATCGTTGAGCATTTAGTTCTGGTTTTAGGCAATAAAGTTTGTTGATTCTTTTTTGATTTTTTTGTTTGTTTTTGGCTTTTTGAGACAGGATCTTGTTATGCCATCCAGGCTGGCCTTGAACTCATAGTGATCCTCCTGCCTCAGCTTCCTGAGGGCTGAGATTACAGGCACGTACCACCATATCTGGCTCTTTTTTAGCAATGAAAAACAAACTTATTTTATGAATTTTTATTTTTACTAGTACATGTTTGCAGCACCTAGTTATCATAGTGAGTTGGTCTGTGTGCATGACACATCTTAATTTTCTGTACTTCCCCTTCCTCCTCCTTCCATCTCTTTTCTTTTTTTTTCTTTCTTTTTTTCCTAACATCTAAAAGTCACTTTATTGTGATAAAGCACATGTGAAATGTGCCATTTTACCATTGTGCCACCATCATTGCTATCTTTAGGACGTTTCACCTCCCCCAAACCCAAACTCCATACCTTTTAAAACTAAGCCCCGGAGCCTCCCAGCCCGTGTAACCTCCTCTATACTCTGATCTCTGACTCTCTGCCAGAGGCTTCCTACAAATGGGGTCATGCAATACTGTATTTGTCTTTTGTGTCTGGCTTGTCTTCCATCTCTTCATCAAACTTATTGCTGACTGATCAGGCCAGCAACCTCCCAAATGAGTGGACGGCAAAGACTTAAATAAAAAAGACAAGTGGTATGATTTTACAGCTCCAGGAGGATCAAAATTCTCTAGCAGAATTCGAGATTCTTTGGGGGCTGAGACAAAGAACTTCTCTGGGCGACATATATTTACATGGTTTTCAATCAAGGGAATGTGTTAGAGTAGAAAATGGGAAACTGAGCAGGACCTTGGGGGAGTAGTTCAAGGTCTTCCCCAAGTAATGAAATAAGTTAATTTAGGAGAACTATCTTAGGAGAAAGTCTCCAGGTTGACTTGCACTACAGGAATGAGATGCCTGCAGATACAGGTTTTATCTAGTTAATTGGGGTGGTAGTCAGGTGTCCTCAGCTGAGACCTTATCCTGTCCTTTCAGGTGTCACAGCATCACAGGCCACTACAGGCCTCAGCTGGGACCAGTGACCCATGGGGTTTCACTTACTAAGAGTCCACGACCCATCTGCAGACAGGGGATCTAGGCCTCGGACAGGCTTACAGGTAAATATACAAAGCCAATTGGTTAATTTTAAGTCCTGCTCAGAGCCACTTCATAGTGGTCTCCACCAGACACCCACTATGCATATTCTGATAATGTCTCAAAATAAAATATTACCCACTTTATTGTCTTAGAATCTTTTTAAATAGCAAACATTTTGCTCCAGCAAAGGTAATTACCGCCATCTATTTTTCCTTCCCTCTTTTGACTGTAGTGGTAGCTTGTGTATCTCAGCTCTGCTCTTCCAGTGTGCCTTTGTTTAAAAGCTTAAAATTCACACATACTTTTTTTTAAATAGGAGGATTTAAAAAAATAAAATAGGAGAATTTAATCCTATTATATTTAAAATATATATTTCAATTTATTAGTGAAAATTTACCTAGGAATGTATGTGTTTCTTACAGTCTGCTGAAATCATGCAAATAAATATATTATTGTATTACATAGGCGCATATAAAAATTGAAATGAAGAAATTCATTGATAGGTTGGTGCGCAAGTCTCAAAGTAATGCTTGTGCTCCACATGTACAGTACGTAATCATGTTTTATCTAATGGAATCGTTGTGGCTTATATCTAGACGTTTCCCCAAAACCTTGTGTGGGCATAGGTGTGGAATTTTGGAGGTGGAGGATGTGTGACTCTGGAATCAAGGGTGCAATGATGGGGTTAAGGGTGTGAGAGCTACTTGCCCCAAGGGTGGTAGCCTGGATAAAATATAAGGGACGGAAAGAAGGTCGCCTCTTAGTTTGATACTTCAATACCTGCTGCCTTTTGCCTTCCATGAATGGTTCCCCTCTGCTCCATATCCCTGCCTTGGAGCCAGTCAACTATGGACTGAAACCTCTACAAACTGTAAGCCAAATAAACCCTTGCTCCTCCAACTTTGGGTGTCGGGTATTTTGTTTCAGGAATGAGAAAAGTAACTAAGACAGTAATGATTATAGTGACGTGTAGTTGTAGTAAAACAATATGATTGCACTAGTGGAAAAATATTTATGGGTTTCAGTTTTAATTAATTTTTTTTGTGTGTGTTTTGTTTTGAGATATGATCTCCCTATGTAAATCGGGTGGTCTTGAACTCACTTCATAGCACTGGCTCGCTTTAAAATAGTCATGATCTTCCTGCCTCAGCCTCCCAAGTGATGGAATGAGACATGCACCATCACGCCCTGACCAATTTTAAAATTAAAGTGAGCAAAAATTTAAAATTTGGTTTCTTATTCTCTCTGGCTTCAGTTCCAAGGTTCGGTAGCCAGCTGTACCCTCGGCTCCTATGACAGCACATTGCCAGACCAGACTATGCAGGCTCTGAATGTCGGGCTCAGGGTCTTGACCTAACCCTGGGTGAAGGACATGCTCATGAATTTCAGCAGAGGGGTGGGAAGTCTGCTCCGTTTGGGAATGTGAAAGGCACTGCATGTGGTGGGTGGGGAGGGCCCAGAGCCAGGCAGGAGCAAGGGCAGAAAGCAGGGCTTGGCTTGGCCTGTGCTTGCAAGATGAAGAGGTCACAGAGGAGAAATGAACTAAGAGCTGGGGCAGGCTGGGTGGTACAGGAGAGGCAAGGGTCAGTCAACACATACACACAGCACACAGGTACTCAGCTCCCTGTTTTCTTCAGGGGACACTGTCTCATTCATCACCTTCATTCTCTTCTCCCCCATGCGGTGAGTCAGGTCTTTCCTGAACACTGAGGTCCTGCAGGGCAGGGCAGGGCCCTCTGCGAGTCCACGCAGCTCTGAACACACGCCCAGTGAACTCGAGGGCTGATTCTTCCCGCAAGTCTACCTTAGTCCAAGCGTGTGGCTTTTAAAGTGTCTGTAATGGGCAAGTTGGCAGCTGTTTGGACTGCTGTGATCAACTGCCCGAGGTGTAACCAAACGTTCCTTTTCTTCATTATTATTTCTCACAGTTCAGCAGAGCCGGGAAAACCTGTCAAACTCATGCTAATGACTGGAAGCCGCGTCTGGGAGAAGGCCATGAAACACGTTGACTCCTCTCCTCTCTTCTCATTTCTGAATTCTGTGCTGCACATTCACTCCTATCCCCCTGGTGGCCAGGCCTGTGTCACCCCCTAAACTTGACCTGCATTTGGCTTCCTCTCTTTCCTCTCCTTTGCACTTGTGGGTTTTAGCACTTATGTCTGAAGCTGTGAGCGACTCTTGGAGCCGAGCGCAGGCCTCCCGGTGCTCACCCTCCCTGGGATGTGGTGTCTTCCTCTTGCCCCAGACCACACTCCCTTCCTGGCTGCTAGATTCCCTGCACCACCTCTGATTCCCTCCAACCTGCATCCCTCCCACCTGCTGTCCCACCAGTAACAGCTTGTATCAGTGTGCTGGGTCATGGCAGTGACTGACCCAGTACAGGTAAAGACTAAGCGGAGGCCCCGGTGTACCTCAGGGTTTATGCTGTGTTGTGCAGCCCTTGGGCCCAGTCCTACAGCATCCCATGGAATAGTGTCACTTCCTACAAAATCCCTCCCATCACAGCCGTGGGAGGCTGGGCTTGTTGTGTTTGTTGTGTTTGTCCATCTTCCCTGCATCCCAGCCCTTGCTAGATTGTAAGCTCCGTGAAGGTGGAGATTTCCTTTAAAATCAGTTTTGTTTGCTGTTGCGTGCACCACTCCTGGGACACTGCTCTCTCCGTCCTTTGTCTGTTGCTCAGGTAAAAAACACCCAGGGACTGGTATTCATGGCTCGGGGGCTGGGAAGCCATGGAGCCCCAAAGCACAGTGCTGGTTGGCACCGGGTGAGGCCCTGCTGTGCTGGCACAGGGCTGAGGGCAGGATGGGGGTGACCGGGCAACGTGCTGGCTGGGGTCCCCTTCCTCTTCTTATGGAGCCACACCACCATCTTGGGCACCCACTTTTGTGACCTCGTCTAATCCTAGTTCTTTCCCCACCACTAAATCAATGCGCATAGGCATTTGGGGATTAAGTCTGAACCCAGGAACTTTTGGGGGACACATTCAAACCAGTTCAACTGTGCCTCAGGTTGCAGGCACCGCTACCTCTGTTGAATGGGTGGATGGATGGGCGTATCAATAAGTGATTTAATGAAGAGCGCTGGAGAATTGTGACTGTCAATCTCATGGTTAGCTGTTGAATGTATTGTAGCACAGGGTCTTAGTATCTCTGAAAACACTTCTGGGTCTGGGTTATCTGAGAATGACCAGGAGGACGGGTCCTGCTGTAGTGAAGGCAGGTCCCACAGATGGGGTTGGCAGCTCCGGAGCTATTTTCAGAGGACGGGCGATTTTTTTCCTAAGATCTTAATCCTCTAGGGCAGTGTTGCTCAGTCTTTTCCTTTTCCATTACCATCTTCCCCGAGTCCCCAGCACCATGGAGGATACGCTGTGTGTGTTTATGCCCTGCGCAGGGAAGGTTTCTGCCCATGGAGGGAAGGTGCCACCTTTGAGAATCCCCTGTGTTCTCCGTGGCATAGTAAGGGGCAGGGAAGCTTCGCTGATGAGCCTTTTGGATGAAGGGCTGTTGAGAGGAATGGGATAGGGGAGGGAAATTGGGACAGGAAACCGAGAGGGGCTGTATGTCCAGGTGACCCAAAGGCTGAGGGCTGAGGCAGCACTTAGCTTTGTCACAGCCATGAATGATGGAGTTGGGAAGAGCTGGGTTCCATTGAATGACAAGCCTGTCATCAAATCTCCGCTTGGTTTCACCATGGGAAAAGGGCTGGAGTGGTTGGCTGGTTTCACCCTGTTACTGTTCAGGTCTGGATGTTCCCCATAGCTGTATGTGGTCATGCAGGGCAGGATTTTTTGATGCTCAATTGTCCAGTGCTGGGATTGGGTTGTGAAAGTTACACCCACCCTAGAGTGGGCAGCCTGCATACAGATAAGGGACAGATAAGATAAGGCTTGATCTTCCCTTGTGGTCCTGCTGCTTTGTTGTCTTCTGCCACCATGCACTGTTGCCCTCTGTCATGCCACCTGCCCTGGAGCCAGTTGATTATGGACTGAGACCTTTATCAACTGTAAGCCACCTAAACATTTCCTCCTGTCACTTTGGGTGTTGGGTATTTGGTCCCGGCAATGACAGAAAAGTAACTATGATGCACCCTGTCCCTGTGGCTGTCCTCTAATGGATGGTGATATGGGGAGTGGGTGGGGCAAGGCAGGCTTCGGCCAGAGGACTCTGGAGGAGTATAGGCAGGCAGCAGCAGGGAGTAGTGTGCTTTGGAGGTGAGGACTAGTAACAAAGTGAGCCCTGATGAGAACATGGAAAGGTCACCTGCTATACTATTTTGGGAAGCTGGCCTTAGCTTTCTGAGCCTCATTGTTCTCATCTGTGAAATGGGTGAGTTGGACTACATAACCTTTTGAGTTGTTTTGCCACTGGAACTCTTTTCTCAGACAAGGTCTTGTACCCAATCTGCAAATGGAAAATAGATATCAGTAGCAGGGCTGCCTCTCACTGTGCGGGGAGGAGCCTGCAATCGCATCTCCTACCTTTTTCTTTTCTCCCCACAGCTTCCGCTTCTATGCTTTCCAGGAATCAGGAGTCCTCAGAGGACAACTGAAATCTGATGGCTTCTGAGGTACCAGGTGGAAAACCTGTGTCTCTTATCTCAAGAGCTTCAGTGGGACCCATCCTTCCATGGGGCCCTGACATGTCACTTCCACAATTGATCTTTCTGTGTCTCTCTTCCTCTAGACTTATCACTAATGCTTTGGTGTAAATCAGTGGATTCTCCAGCCGTGTTTTGACTTAAAGGATGCTCACCGATAAACACCATCCTGTGCCTGTGAGATCCATGGGTAGAGTGAGGAGTGGCCATCCCCACCTTTGCAGGGCACAGTCAGAAGCCACTGTGAAGCAAAACCCCACCTCTGTGTCTGTGTCTTGGGATCTCAGAGTGTGGTTAGGGGTATGATTAGAAAGAGCTCAGCTCAGTCTAGGAAGGGAGAAGCCACTGCCATGAAGGATGACTTCAGGTTGAAGAGACTTGGGCTGAGTCTTACGGCATCAACAGTGACACAGCCAGGTGAGAAAGGGAAGGAGGAAATAGTTCTGGGCCAAGGTCCATCTTAAGGAAAGAACTTCTGGCCCTGAAAGCCTAAAAGTCTTTTTTTTTTCTTTTTATCTTTTTGAGATAGGGTCTCACTGTGCAGTTCAGGATGGCCCTGAAATCACTTTGTAGCCCAGGTTGGTCTTGATCTTGCAATGGTCCTCCTGCCCCAGCCTTCTGAATGCTGGGATTACAGGCATGCACCACCACACCCAGCTCCAAAAGATTTTTAAACTGCATTCAGGGCAAAACTCCAGAATGGGAAGCCTGCTCCCTCTTTCCAGGGGTGCACACTGATGCTTCCATGGCCCAAGAAGCCCTGCATTTTATAGAGCAGGACCCTTGCACCCAGCAGAGGCTAGAGTAATTCCAGGTCTTGCATCTCTGACACTATGTGTCTTGGTAAATCTCAGGTAAAGTCTCTGGACACAAGAAAAATGTAGACAAACTTTCTTTTAAGCCATAACAGACATTGTCTGTAGTCCAGTAACCAATGCAGTCATTCTTACCAGCAGAAATCTCCCAAGTTTGGTCTTTACTGGTTTTCTAGTCTTCTGAACTCTGACCAGAATCTCCCATGCAAAACATCCCAAGGCATTCAGCTCTATGCCTTCAGGTGACATCTCTGAACTTTCTCAAACCCTTCCTTACAAGCCATTCCCAAAGGCTCTTAAACCACATTGTCAGGTACAGTCACAGCAATGACCCCATTCCTGGTACCAAATTTTGTTTTGGTTACTTTTCTCTTGCTGCTGAGACAAAATACCAGGCATCCAAAATGAAAGAAGAAAAGGTTTATTTAGCTTACATTCTGTGGAGGTTTCAGTCCATAATCTGTTGCCTCCAAGGCAGGGTGGCATGGCTGAGGGACAATGTGGTGATTGCTGCAGATTCCAAAAGTGGCAAAAGCAAAAGGGAAAAAGGAGAAAGCATACTTCCTTTCCTCCCTTATATTGTATGCTAGCTACACACCCCTGGGCCAGTGCAGCCCTTATACCACCAACTCCAGCACTAGACAGTGAACCAATCACAAACACTAGATTCAACCACCTGCACAATGCATGAGGCTCTGGGGGAACATCCAGACATAAACCATAACACCATGCTGTCTACTGTCTTCCATGAGCGAGGAGGAAAGGAAGGAGAGGAGCAGCAAGGCACAGGGAGAGGAAGGCTGAGAGAGAGCAGGACTCCTCCTGCCACATTTTCCTGCCCTGAGAGTTGTCCCTGCTGCTGCTTTCACCAGGTGACTGGGAACCCCAGTCACCAGCTGCACCCTAAAGCTGTCTCTAGTCACTTTTTCCTCAATCCAGGTGGCACTGAGCAAATGTCACCCCTGAGCCCAGGGAGCAGCCACATCATCAATCCTAGGAACTAAACTCTCCAGCCCATTTCCTGGGGTTCCTGAGGACTGTTGTCTGCATGTCAAGCTACTCATTCACATCAGTAAGGACTTAGGAGTGGTTAGGATCTTCCCCGTGGGCTGTGTGGCTCCTTAATCCATTGTGCCCAGACTAACTCACAGTGCCAGCATTTAGTGTATCCACTCCTGCTGCAGGTATATCTGTGAATGAGAAAAGTCTCCTTTGTGTGAGAAAAGTCTCCTTTTTGCAAGAAAAGTCTTCTGCTCAGACAGGGAGGGGTCCAGGGAATCAACTTCCATGGGCAATGGCCCATGATGGGACTTTGACATTTCCTTCATCAGGGCTGTCCTGAAGTCAGTGAGTTCAGTGCTATTGAGTTATCTTTGGTTTCAACTTCCCTCCTGGGACAGGGTCCTTTGGCACAGCCAACCTCCTTGCACTCCATGACCCACCAGGAAAGTTTCCCCTTGCAGATAATCTGCAGTGAGCAATATTTATGGCCCCTGGGTTTACCTTCACTCCAGCCAAGTCCCACAGTATGCCTGCTGTGTCATGCTGGGAAAGCCAGGGATGTGAGCGGTCACTGAGGTCATGGGTTTGGACCTTCACCCACCTGTCTTTTTTCACAGGTATGGGTGATTGAGGTCAGAAAGTAGGCTGTGTTATCCGGTGCCAGTTATTTAACAGCTTAATGGTTCTTTTGATAATTTATGATCAGGAGGTGTAGGGATTAACGTGCACACCCCAGGCAGGTTCATCAGGTTGATACCCTGATTCTGCGGGGTGAGCCAATTTCTTGTGGTTCCTAAGGACTTCTCCCCATCATCTGCCTTATCTGAAAAATAGGAATCATAAAAACCTCCTCAGATTTTGAGGGGGTCAAATAGGTTAACCCGGAGAAAGCACTCAGATCGAAACCCCGTGAACATTAGCTGCCATTATTGTGTGCACCGCAGGAGGAAATTGGCCGATTATAAAGTTTAAACCAGCGCAGTCCTGCTCTTGGAGTTCATGGTTGGCTGCTGGAAATCATCACTGGGTCTTCCTTCACCTCCTCTGTCTCATGGTGGAGACTGTCCATGAACATGAAATGGATTTTGTGGGGCACGAAACTTCCTCCCCTTCCCACAGAAGGGACTCTCTTCCGAGTAACTGTTTCAGAAAATTTTAACAATTTATTTTTAAGTGCTATGAGGACCAACTCCCCATGATCAATATAATCAGTGTAAATATGCCCCCATGAAAAAAGAAAATGGCTAGAAAAAAAAGAAATGGAGCATCGTTGTCAGGGGTATGTGTCCCAGTTGCCCATGTGTAATGTGTTTAGTATGTGTCACAAACGTACCAATGAAATGGTCTTATAAAGAGCCTCATTGTCACCCCAGAGGGTCACACATGCTTCGTCCCAGGCAGGAGCCTCAGCACTGGGCAACGTTCTTTCTGATCTCGACCCTTATCTCAGAGCTTTGTCTACTCCGCGCAGCCATAATCTCAGGAGTGGTCTGCACTGGTGACTGCCTCTCCCATTTTCTTGGAAAGCTCTGATTTATATCTGCCAGTTTCCCTGGCTACCTCCATTACTGATTTAAAGCTTTCAAAATATGGCCATTGAAAGTGGAACTGGAAGTAAGTATGCATTAAAATGTGTTTCTGTAGTGTTTCCACAGAATAGATGCAGTGGATTCAAGTAGACTTGATTTCATAGATAATCATCAAAATGTAGTAAAATAATTAGAAAGTAAAAGAGATTTGAGTGTTTACTGCACTGCCTTTGCTTGGCATGTCATTTATTTAGTTGCAATTTTATATAATTATTTGCTAAGAAAGTTCATTATGCCTTATATCTAGATGTTCCCTCAAGGCCTCCTGTGCTCTTAGGCGGGGCTTTCTGGAGGTGACTGGATCACAGTGGTGACACTCGGTGATGAATTTGTCCACAGAGGAGCTCACAGCTAAATGTGACCTTGACAGGTGAAGCCTGATTGGAGGAGGTGGCTCCCTGGGGGTGTGGCTGGAAGAGTCACTCTCATTCCCTCCTCCTCTTTGATCACTCTTTGCTTCCTGCTCCCCTACCATGAACTGTTTCTTCTCTGGGACACTGCCCTGCCTTGCAACCAGTCAACTATGGACTGGAACATCTACAAACAGTGAGCCAAAATAAAATCTTTCCTCCTCTAACTTTGTGTGTCAGGTATTGTGTCTCAGCCAGGAAAAAGTAAGGCATTTAGTGATTGGCTTGTATAATTTCTAAAACAAGATGATACCCCATTGTAAGGTGCCAGTGGCTGTCTCTAGCACACTGGTGAATCTTACACATCAGGTACTGTTCTCTGTATGTTTCTTTTCTTTTTTTCTTTTTTAAAATCTTTTTTAAAGAGAAAAAAACAGAAAAAGGATAGAAATATTACAGAATTTCAAGAAAAGAAGATAAACAGTAAGAAATTACTAGTTGATAAATTACATATTTTTCTTTTAGAAATAGTTTTTCAAGTTACAAAATTAAAGCACACAAAGTGGACACTCAAGCGGTGACAGTGCAAACTCTCTCTATGTTTCAATCTCTGCTAACACTATCAGAACATGGGCATCACCTCTGCAATTTTGCATGAGCCATTTTCTTTTTTTATTGCTGTGTAGTATTCCATTGTATGACAGTCTACCATTCTTCACGTGATGGCCATTGGTTTATTCTCTGGTTTGAGCTGCTGATTAGTTTTAATAATAAAGCAGCTGTGATCATCATATTCATATATTTTAGAGACATGAGAGGAGCCTATTTCTCTTGGATTTATACCTAGGAGTGCTTTTGCCAGGTGTAACCATTAATCCTGATATGTCTGCTTCATTAGTTAAGAAATCCCCAGCAGCTACTTGTGATGGTGTCACCCAGCAGACTTCTCATGTGTCTAAACTGTGGCAAATTGCCTCCAACACACACTGAATGACACCTTGACAGCTGTAGGTTGGAGTAAAGCTGGATGTGTAAGTGAACACTACCATTTTATAAAAAATGGAGAGACATGTTTTGGATCTTGGATCCAAACACAGTTTTTAACAGAACACTGTTATTTATATTGGTGGAAGGTAACTATTGCATTAAAGCATGTAATAAAATAAAATTTTAAAAAAGGAAGAAAGAAATGCCCTGCAGATTAGTGGGGTACATTCCTGGGAATCTGGGATGGTTGTGGAGGCATGGCACTGGCTACTATGTATAGTCCTCATCCTTCATCTCACACTGTTCTCTGTTCAGCTCCCTTGGGCCCTGGAACTAAGCAGTGTTCACCACCACACCCTTCCTGATGGCCTTGCCTTGGAGCAGCTGACCATGGACTGAACCTCCCAAACTGCGAGCTGAATTCACTCTTTCCTTCTTTAAATTGTGAGTGTTGGGTGTTGTGCAACAATGAGAAAGCTAACATACCAGGTCTTAGTTGGGCATGTGTTTGTTATTAGTAAATAATGCCAAGTTTTTGCAAGTATAACCAGCGTTTTCCTCCATCTGCGATGTCTAAATGTTCTACTGCAACCTCTGGAAATGGCAGTCTTTGCGTTTTTAGCCGTCCTATGATTTATCTCAGGGTGATTTTAATTTGCGTTTCCCTGACATGTAATGATATTTAGCTTTCATTGGGTTTGGATTGCCATTTTTTCCTCAGTAATGAGGGTATAAACTCACTTTTGGAAAATGTTACTGGACTTATGGCTGGTGTTATTCAGCTTTGCCTGGTGCTGGCTACTATTCCATGACTTGGGACTCCCAGGAAAGTGAGCATTGAGCACTTGTTAGCACCTTATCACTAAAGGGTCTTTTTTGTTGTTTGTCTGTTTGCTTTGGTTTTTTGAGATAATATCTCACTGTGTGGTACAGGCTGGTCTTGAACTTGCATCAGTCCTCCTTCCCTGATCTCCCAAATACTGGGATTATATGTGTGCACTAAATGTCCAGCCCAAATGGACTATTTGTGACCAGTATAGTGACAGTTATGGCCAATGTTGGGTGGCTCCTGGTAAGTTATCAGGCTCTTGAGCACACATCTCTGGAAGGAGCTCTAAGCAGAAGAGTGTGGCCCTGGAATGCACTAAGGAGTTGGCCCTGGAGACTTGAGGTTCTATTCTACTCCCTTTTTTAGTGGTGGGAACTTGAAGCATCACAGAGCCTCTGGATCCTCAGTTTGCTCATGTTAGAAAGGAAAGGAGTTATTGAGGGGATCCAGAGAGGATTGGAGGAGAGGTCAATAAAATGGTGGGCAGGTCACATGGGATTGTGGGAGGCCCCATGGGATTGTGGGAGGCCCTATGGGATTGTGGGAGGAGGTAGTGATATCCCTGTAGATGCTGGAGCAGACCCTTTGGGCTTTTAAGGGAATCAGCTAAACCCAGATCCTGCATATTGGATTCTCTGCCTTTGTTCTAAGTTTTGCCAGTGGAAAATGCCAAGGCAGAAAGAATGCTGCCATAGCTAGACTGTTTCCTCTGTCAAACTCATGTTGAAATTTAACTGCTATTTTAGCAGTAGTAAGTGATGGGCCCTTAAGAGGTGATTAAGTCAGTGGGGTATCATTCAGCCAAAGGAAGAATGAAATTTTATCATTTGCAGCCAGGAGTAGTAGCATGCACCTATAATCTCAGCACTTGGGAGGCTGAGGCAAGAGAATTACCATGGAAGAAGGCCAGCCTGGGGTCCATAGTGAGTTCAAGGCCAGCCTGGACTTCATAGTGAGACCCTGTCGCAAAAAAAAATTTTTTTCATTTGAAATAAAGCAAATAAATGTGGAGAGCATTATGTTGAGCAAAATAAGCCAGACTCAGAGCAACAAATGGTGCATTTTCTTCCTGATATGTGGAATTTAAAAGGATGACAAGCAAGCGGAAGGGCAACTGTTACTAGACGAGGAAAGGAATAAAGGGAACATGAGGGCAGAAGAGGGGTACAAGAAAAATATGTTATATACCCTGAACCTCTCCCCTACCAAGGTGAAGCCCGGGGGAAGGCAGGTAAGGGGGCTGAAGATGACCTGAGCGTGTTATGTGCATGAATAATTCTGCCAAAATTAATCCCATCAAACTCCATAAACAATAGAAAAGTGAAATGAAAAGAAATGGTTAGGCAGTGAGGATTCTGCCAGTATGAATGGATAAATGCTGTTACTGTGGGAGTGAGTTCCTTTTGTTTTGTTCTGTTCTGTTCTGTTCTGTTCTGTTCTGTTCTGTTCTGTTTTGTTTTGTTTTGTTTTGTTTTGTTTTGTTTTGTTGAGACAAGGTCTTTCTGTATAGTTTGGACTGGACTTTAGCTCACTCTGTAGCCCATGCTGACCTTGAACTTGAGGTGATCCTTCTGACTCAGCCTCTTGAGTACTGGAATTATAGATGGGCATCACCATATAATTATATAATTATAGATGGGAATCACCATATAGCATGAGTGATTTCCTTGTGATAGGACAAGTTAGGGCCCTGTCTCTCTCTCTCTTCCTTCAGTTTTTTGAGACAGGGTCTCACTGTGGGGTCCAAGTTGACCTTGAACTCACTATGTAGCCAAGGGTGGCCTGAATTCCTGGTGATCCTCTTGCCTCACTCTCTCAAATGCTAGGATTACAGGCATGAACCACTACATCCGGCTTCCCTCACTGTCCCTTTGCCCTTCCACAATCAGAGGACCATCACCAGACACTGACCCCTCAACCTTGGGCTCCCCAGTAAATTTCTGTTTATTATAAATTATCCATGCTGTGATAATCTGTTCTAGCACACAAAATGGACTAAGACAAAAGGGACCTCACTGCTACTGCCTGGTCACCTCAAACCTCTAGCTAAGTCCATGTGAGGGCTGAGCACAGTGGTGCGATATTGCGGGATGTGACTCCCTGACCCAAGAAGGCTAGTGTCATGGAGAAAGGGAGGAGACGGACCGAGCTTTCTGAATTCACATGCCTGCAGCAATGTGAGCCTCTGTGGAGAGATTTTTTTTTTATAAACCTTTGATAACAATGGGAAGTTTGACCTATTTTTAAATTCTAAAGCCATGAATGCTCACCAAAGAAAATCTTGCAAACACAAGTACAAAAAAAGAAGAAAACAAATCCAAACTCCCATTTCCCAAAGTCAATTACTGTTAACAATGTCCACATCCACATTTTCCCACTTAGCATTATAATGTGCCATTCATAACTGTCTCACACAGGCCCAGGTGTGCTGGGGCAGTGGAGTAGTTGCCAAGCAACCAAAAAAATACCTGGAGACGGCCACTGAGAGGTAGGGTTATTACCGTGTCAGTGGGAAAGGATGATGTCCTGTTGGCAGCTCACCAAGATGCTTATGGCAATCAAATCCTGTCACAACCCTGCAAAGAACAATGAATCATAAAGAGCCCTCTTATAAAAGTAAGCAGACTGAAAGCTTTTCCAGGTAGCAGGAAAATACTGTAACCAAATGGGAGCATTAGGTTTATTTATACTAAAGTAGGAGTTTATAACATATGTAGAGCTAAATATGCATATGAGAATCATCAGGGAAAGGTACAGAGATAAAGATAGAAGTAGAGAAAGTGATAGACGAGCAAGATAGAGATGATAGAGCTGATAGGGATGATAGAGAAGGTAGAAATGATAGTGATACAGACACAGATGGTAGAGACCTAATGGAGATAGAGCTGATAGAGCTGGTAGCAAGAGATGATAGAGGTAGAGATGATGGAGACAGAGCTAGAGATGATGGAGATAGAGCTGATAGATCTGATAGCGAGACATGATAAAGGTAGAGATGATGGAGATAGAGATGGAGATGGTAAAATGGTGGAGATGAGATGATAGAGGTAGAGGAGACAGCAAGAGCCATGGTGGAGACAGAGACTGGTAGAGACAGAGATAAACGTAGGTAGCATTTTGCTCAATGTATCCCAACAAAGACTTTGCTGTGTTCACTCACTCCTGGTTTGACCATCTTAAGATCTGGATTCTCCAATGGTTGTTCTGTTAGATTAGGCTCAAGTTGACTCAAAATAAATTGTAATGTTGGGCTGGGGACGTAGCTCAGCAGCACAGTGCCTGCCTGGCAAGCGTGAGGGCCTGAGTTCAATTCCTGGTGCCAAAAATAAAAATAAATAAATTGTAATTTTATCAGAGTCCACTGTGATAGTTATCATTCAACACTCATGTGTAAGAAGCCTTCCTTCTCAACTGCTTGCTCTGATTCTGTGTAGGTTTGGCACAAGTGACTCCACCTTGATTTTGACAGCTCTTAGGATTCCTTAAACCCTTTCTTGTCTTTGTGAGAGTCTCTCCAAGGGCATCACTGATCAATCATCATTCAGTAGTGACATTATTATGTGTCCCTTGTCCCCAGAAGGCTGTTCCATTTGCTGGTCTTATCTGGCCCCACGTTGAAGGGGAAGTCATTGACAGTGGGCAGTGCCCTTCAAACAACAAAGAGGTCCACAGGCAGCAGCTGGGAGGCTAAGCTTACCTAGAGTCTATAGTTAAATTTAATTGCGTCTGTTTTTTGTAGGCAATGACCAAGATTTCAAAGCACTGCACCAGGTCATTTCTTAGGGGTTAGACTTATACAGAATTTCTTGAGATCTCAGTTACAAAGTTCATGAGGAAAATACAAAATAAACTAATAAGAGTAAAATACATCCAGTTTATATAACCCCCAAGTGTACTTTGGTCATATCAATTTTTAACCAAAGATAATCAAAGGAAGAACCAATTTGTCTGCATTACTTGTTAGACTCTTCCGTGAATTTGATTGCAAATGCTTTAGATGAGAATCAAAACTGTGTATAACAAAAGACAGCACAGTGACGGTTAGAATACCGATAAGTTTAGCAATTGAAAGATAATTTTGTTACTTACTATATACAGCATTTTAAGGGGACAGTCATTACTCAGACCCTCCTCTGAGTGCAGATGTGTTTCTACATGACTAGCAGCCACTACTTCTAAATATCAGAGTGGCACTCACTTTAACAGGTCTACATAGGTTAACAGCACCAACAAAAGAAATCAAAGAATAATTTTAGATCCCCTATAAGTTTAGGACAGATCGCCAACCCAGACCCGGAAGGGTTTAGGACCCTTGATCCCGGCAGCTGGGTGCCTGCCCAGCCCACTTGGCTCACTGGACTGGGCTCCAGAGGTTTCGCAGGCTTGAGTGGACTGTGCCCAGTGACTTTCATTCAACCAGGGGAGCCAGACCTGCCAAAGGGGGATCCAAGCCAGCGTCGCAGGCTGCGAGGTGAGTTGCAGCTCGCCAGGGCAAGCCCAGAAGGGTTTGCTATCATCAGTCCCAGAGGCTGGGTGCACTTCACAACAAGACAATTGGATATTAACAGTAGCCATCATAATGTCTCTTTCTTTGAAATAGTTGAGCTTAGCTTTACACACATTAATGTCAAACATAACAAAGTAGAATAAACAACTCAAGAGAATGGAAGTATTCCAAGACATTCTGAACCATATAACCAAAGATGAACAATGGCTGCTATATTATCTCATTTTCCATAAAAATTTTGTTTTTACTATCATACATATTAAAATCCAATAAGACACAATGTGATAGAACCAATGGTAATAGAAAGACAAAAGCATTGTAGGACTTCAGAGCAAGATGATATTAAATCAACACTGGCTACCATACTGTCTTGTTTTCAAAGTAACTATTCATATGATCACATATATTAAGATCAAACAAAACAGAATAAAACCATTCGAACCAATGAATGAAGACATAAGACATCAAAGCAGTATAATGGTGAACCATGATTGCCATAAAATCTTCTGTAGTCTTACCATTTCTTACACCAGGGAGACTATACAGTATTTATACATGTGATTTTGATTTACTTCACTTATGAGTATAGATTCAAGATGCATCCATTTATTTATAAATATCTCAATGTGATCATTCTTTATAGCTGAGTAGTACTCCATTGTATAAAAGTACCACAATTTTTTTATCCATTCCTTGGTTGATGGGCACTTAGGTTGTTTCCAAGATCTGGCTATTACAAATTGTGTCTCTATGAACATGGGTGCGCATATATCACTGTGGTAAGATGTTTTCAGATCTTCTGGGAATATGCCTAAGAGTGGAATAGCTGGGTCAAATGGGACCTCCATCCCCAGCTTTTTGAGGAATCTCCAGATTGACCTCCACAGTGGTTGCACCAGTCTATACTCCCACCAACAGTGCAGAAGAGTTCCTTTTCCCCCACAGCCTCTCCAGCATTTGTTGTTGGTAGTTTTGGTGATCCTGGCAATTCTTTCTGGAGTGAGATGTTATCTAAGTGTGGTTTTAATTTGCATTTCTCTAATGACCAATGATGATGAACATTTTTTCATGTATTTATTTGCCATTCGTATTTCTTAATTTGAGAACTGTGTGTTCATCTCGGATGCCCATTTTTGGATTGGGTCTTTGAATTTCGGGGGTCTGATTTTTAAAAATTCTTTGTAAGTTCTAGACAGAAGTCCTTTGTCTGAGGGACAGTTCACTAAGATTTTTTTTCCCAGTTTGTAGGTTTTCTTTTCACTCTGCTGGAGATTTCTTTGGACATGCAGAAACTCTTTAATAAGATATGATCCCAGTTATTGATTCTGGGAAGTATTTCCTGTGCAGTTTGGTTCTTGTTCATGAATTCTCTACCTACCCTTATGTCTTCAAGATTTTTACCTACTTTGTCTTGCAACAGATTTAGTGTTTATGTTTTAATATTTAGATCTTTGATCCATTTGGATTTTACTTTAGTACATGGTGATAGGCATGGGTCTAATTTTAGTTTTCGGCATATGGATAGCCAATTTTTCCAGCACCATTTATTAAAGAAACTGTCATTCTTCCAGTGAACATGCTTGGCCCCTTTATCAAAGATAAGGTGGTTGAGTGTGTTTGTAGTTGTATCTTCTAATCTATTCCATTGATCTTCAGGTCTGTTTTTATTCCAATACCATGTTGATTTTATTAGAGTAGCTTTGTAGTATAACTTCAAGTCAGGGATTGTGACACCACCTGCCTTGGCTTTGCTGCTTAGAATTGCCTTTGCTATTCTAGGTCTCTTCTGGTTCCAGATGAATTTTAAGAGTGATTTCTCTAGATCTATGAGGTATGCTAGTGGTATTTTCATTGGGATGGCATTGAATGTGTATAACAGTTTTGGGAGAATGGCCATTTTTACAATATTTATTCCTCCTATCCATAAACAAGGGATGTCTTTCCATTTTCTGAGGTTCTCTTCGATTTCTTTTTTCAGGGTATCATAATTTTCCCTTTACAACTCTTTTACATGTTTCGTTAGATTAATTCCTAAGTATTTCATTTTTCTGGATGCTAGTGTGAAGGGTGCGGCTTCTCTTATTTCTCTCTCTCTCGGTGATTTTGTTGTTAGTGTATAAGAATGCTATTGATGGGGCCTAGCAAGTCGCCGGTGCACTGGGGTGGGAACTATCAGTGATTCCTGAGCTCTGCCTCATGTTGGAACTTTGGGTGCTGGAGAACAGGTGGCCTACTTGCCACCCTGGTGAGCAGCTGGTGGCCTGGCAAACCACTGGCACACCAGGGCGAGAACTATCAGCGACTCCTAAGCTCTGCATCATGTTGGAACTTTGAGCACTGGGAGATAAGGCAGCCTGCTGGCCGGCCTGTAAGCAGCTAGGACCCTGCCGGTGCGTGGGCTAAGAATCCAACATTGATCCATTCCCCGCCCCCTCCGTTAGCAAGTAGGCACCGGTGGTCTGAGTATCTTTTTGGAGGATGAATGTATACAGCGTGGCAAGTAAGGGGGATTTCCTTCTACCATCTCTTTGAAGGCAAATATTTTTTATCACTGTTTTGCTCAGTTTTGATTAATGGTACTGCTGTATTCAATATTCTGTTTTTAAAAGTTTGATATTTCCTTCCATTTTCCTCTATTTGATTGAAAGAACAGCTAATGTGAACAAAATGGGCTGTACTATTGAGCCCATTGCTTGTGTCCTGGTGACCTGCTCTGAGGTTCTGTGGTAGTTTTATTGCAGTGCAGTCGCATGGGGTTTGTTCTGTCTTGTTCTGCTGTATTTTGCTACCTTCGAAAAAAAAAAAAGTAGATAAGAAAGTTAAAAAATACCTCCAAAAATCTTCCAATTCCACCAAAGCTGATCCATGGATCATGGATGAGGAGAAACTCAAAAACAAGGCAACAGAATTATATAAGGTGATGAAAAGTATATAACAACAAAACAAGTCAGTAAGGTACTGAGCAACCTGAAACAGGATATAACTAAGCAGATAATGGACTTAAAAAGTAAAAAGAAGAAAAGAAAGTGCTCTAGAGGATATGGCTGCATGTATGTTTAAGTGTGTAGGATTGAAAACCATGTTGCTAAGTTGTTACTGGATCACTGAACTTCTTTGCAGTCTCACTGTTTGAATGTCCACTTTGTATGCTTTAATTTTGTAACTTTAACAACTAGGTCTAAGAAGACAGTATGTAATTTATC